>JAUMJK010000878.1:2500-265000 GCA_033558105.1 Coccyzus lansbergi
AGGGCTGAAAAGTTGCAGGCTATCCAAGTAAAGTTAGGTTTCTCTCTTCCTACATGCTATAAAAAGGAAATCTCCCTGCAGCACTGCTCCAACACAAATCCTGCTTCTACCCACTGCCCACGGGGCTAGCAGTGCTCCCAGGGCTCTGGCAGGGACAAACTGGGCAGCCCATCTGTGATGACTTTGCTTCTCCTAATATTAGGCTGCCCCAACAGGCAGCTTTGCCTCAGTCAAGATCTTGTCCTGATGTGGAGAATTACTCTTAAAGAAAATAGTGCACAGCCCCCAAGAAGGCTGGTCTGAAAAGACAGGGAAGCATACTCCTTTCTCCAGGGAAGGTAGCCCCAGGCACGTAGGGGTGGGAACTCCCTTAAGCAAGAAGACAACCTTCAAAGTGTCTCTTTACTCTCTAGGGGCTGCCTGTTGTCTGAAGCATCCTCAGACATCATCCTCCAAATCCTGCTTCAGAGGTGGTTCCACTGCGTGGATAAGCCAAGAGATCAAATCCTGAGTCCAGTCTGGGCAGCCAGACCAGGCAGGAACAAGGTCTTCTGACTGCAAAGGGTGCTCATTTGAAGCTACTACCAAAAATTGACGCTGATATGACCCATGCCCTTTCTATGGCTTTTCTATGTCATCAGAATGATACAGAAGTGGATGGTTTAGTCATTTAGGGCTGTTCCAAACCAAGCCACCCTGACACTTCATCATGAGAATAAGCAATGTCCACACCACACAGCTGAAGCCCACCTGTGGACATGCCGCCCTGCCGCTCCACACCCAGACATGGTCACACCTGCCCAAGTGCAAAGCGAGGGAGCACACTCAGCCGTTACATTAACATTTGCAAGTGGCACAGTGCTGTGGGATGAAGACCTGTTCTTTTTACTTTGATTTGATCTTATTTTTCCGAGCAGGGAAATGCCCCAGTGACAGCATCGCTGCAGATGGCATCACAAAGACCCGGCTGGCACCAGCTGAGTTGGCACAGTCAGATTATCGTGTTCAAGTTTGTGTCTGTCTTTTTTAACGTGCTTTTCAGTGCTGAAAATGTTTCTATTGCCATGTAAGCCTCAGTTAGCTCACTCAAAAACACCAACACAAAAAGTAAATTTCATTATCTCTGGCAGAAAAAGCAGGTCACAGAAAAAGCTAAATGATACAAGTCTATTTTTGTAATTCTTTCTTTTTGTCCTCTCTCCCTCTTTCTCTCATTTGGGCTTAAAGGGAAGCTCGAATTGAAGTCATAGGGTCTCCAGGGCAGTACTGCGAAGCAGCGCTGCTTAATGGGGCAGCTGGTGGAGAAAGCTGAGCACATGTTTCCTTTGCAGTTTTCATCTTCATACTTCACAGGGCCCAGAGACTGATTGATGGAATTCTTTTTTTTTTTTTTTTTTTAAAACATAGCTTTCTTGATGCCTAGAGCCTGGCTCTCTCAGTCACACTGAACATATGTCCACATATTCCCTTGGGCAGTATTTAAATGTGTGCATCCATGTGGCTGTATTTGTTTAGTGTGTGCTCCCACTGATCTAATAGGACCTTTCCCATGACCCATTGGTTCCCTAAGTTTGCCACTTGCTGCTGTCAGGCGAGAGAGGCTTTAACTTGGATGGCTGTAGTTGTAAATGAATGGGATTTCCCCCCCTTTCACTCCTTTCGACTGAACCCACTTGCTGATGGATCATCTAATGCAGTTTAGTTGAGAACCCTTCCTCGTGCTGTTAAAAAAACCCAAACCTAAACAGACCCCATCTGTTATAATCCTATGTCGATTTATGTGAATGCAAAATTGGTCGGGCTGCTTTCTGTTTGTTAATAAGCCATCCTCTGAGAACTACATTCATTCCTGGGAAATGCCTCATAAGATGTGCATTGCTTACTACACAGGATACCTCTAATGCTGACCTTTGCTGGGAACAAGAAAAGTAGTGGCTGCACATAGTATTTGCTTCCCTTTGAGGAGGCATCATTCAATTTTGCATGTTATTCAACCAAAGCCGGAAGCTCAGTGAGACCTGAATCAGAATAAAACCATCTTTAAGACATTTCCAGCATGCACAACCTGCTTTAGTAGTACCAATATTACTCAGAGGAAGAGACTAGAATCAGATTATTTACATTTCCAGCTGTTGCAGCTTCGTTTGGAGGACCGACCATATCATACCTTTTCTCTGTCTTTCTTTTTCAGCTAAAAGATTGAAGAATTCCATATAACACAGCTAAAGGAGGAGTTCAAATGGGTGAAGAAACTGTGGCTGGATTGAAATAGTTGACAAAGTGAAAAACTACGTAAATCTTCTACAACCAGCATTTTGCACACATGTAAGGCTGTGCCAGGAAACACCATAGTATATGCAAAAACATGTATACAGTGTAAGCTAAAAAGATATTAATTATATTGTCTGCTGAGTCCTTGTTCAAGAGTGGGGCATTCCTGTCCAGCACTGTCCCTGCCCTACAAAGCTGAAGTGAAACATCAGAAGGCTGAGATCTGAGATGAATTGCCCTCACATCTCTGCCAAGCTGCACATGGGATGCCTATCCTCTAAACTTCTGACAAATTCTCACAGCATTACACAGCACCAAATCCTGCTCATGGTGAGGCTGAGAGCAAACCTTCCATCTCTGTACCACAGGCCTGGACTCCCTCTTCCAGCACTATCTGTAGAGGTCACGCTGGCAGCCGAGAACAGCGTAAGAGAAATCACTTTGGACATCGAAATATCAGCTGTGGACCTAGACTCAGCTATCTCTTTTAACTTCACACAGATTGGGAATAAAATCAATTTAAGAGCAGGAATGAATACGCAAAATCTAGAGTGTTAAACATTATATTTTCTAGCAAGTAAAGAACAGTTTTGCCAGCAATATCAGTAGGAAATATGTCATGGACTGAGAAACAATACAAGAGAACTCAATCTTACCAAGACTAAATTGACTTTTCATAAGAGAATTGTTGACTAAGCAGCTGTATTCCCACATATGGGGCTCTCTTCCCAGTGTCATCACCTATGAGGAGCGGCTGAGAGAGCTGGGGTTGTTTAGCCTGGGGAAGAGGAGGCTGAGAGGAGACCTCATTACTCTCTACAGCTACCTGAAGGGAGGTTGTAGAGAGGAGGGAGCTGGCCTCTTCTCCCAAGTGACAGGGCACAGGACAAGAGGGAATGGCCTCAAGCTCCGCCAGGGGAGATTTAGGCTAGAGATTAGGAGGAAGTTTTTCACAGAAAGGGTCATTGGGCATTGGAATAGGCTGCCCAGGGAGGTGGTTGATTGACCTTCCCTGGAGGTGTTTAAGACACGGGTGGATGAGGTCTTGAGGGACTTGGTTTAGTGTTTGATAGGAATGGTTGGACTGGAGGATCCGATGGGTCCCTTCCAACCTGGTTGTTCTATGATTCTATGATTCTTCAGCCTCAGCTCATATCTCTCCATGAGACTTGGTACAATAGCTGCCTGGCCTGAAATTGATGTGAAAAACTAGCTGCAGCCTGTTAAAATGGATCTATACTTCTGATTGGATCACACTAAAAGCCAAAGTGAATAGGATCATTTCAGATGGCCGTTGGAATTAATGAAGTAGGTACTAACATCCTGAAGTCTCCTGGCCTTTTGCTCGGTATTTGTTCTTCATCCTATTTGGTTTTATTGTTTTATTTCCTACCACTCTCCAGCATCATGGAATAATTTGCCTTGATGGCCTGTCTGGTTACTTATTGTCATTCACCCATACTGCTCACTCTGCACATTCATTCCCTATACTCTCTCTAGTTTCCCTTATTTTTCTTTCTCCCTTGACAGCATTTCATCTAACTTAGCATCTTCTCCCACAGCTGTTCCTGCAGGGAAGAGCTGGCACAGTGAAGCCTTGCACGAGCCCATTCCTAAGGAGTAGTGCATTGTTCCCTCCCAGGCTTCCCATCCCCGTGTGCCGCCAATGATGCTGAGTCACAATAGTAATAAATTTAAGGTTTGGGATTTGTTGACTGCATCTATACCACTAAATTATATGACTCAGTGTGCAGGTACACTGGAACACAAACAAGCTGATAAATATATAGCCTGCCTCCTGGCAAGGTGTTGGTGTGTTAGACAGGTCCCAGGCACAGCCCAGGGCTTGGTAGGGAACACAGACCATTCCCAACAGGCAGCTCAGATGCAACCAGCAGCTTTTGGCAGAGAGTTTAGCTGCACAGACTTCATTAAAACTAGTTAGTTGGCCTCAGGACCATGGAATGGGCCATGGCACTGTTTAGACTGCTAATATAGTAGAGATGTTGTGGCTTATGGTACATCAAGCTTGTGTATTAACATTGTGCATTGTTCAGATCCTGTACAATCTGCAAAAAGAGAAATGATAACACACAGGTACACATTTCACAGAGATTTTTCCCAACGCAATCACTCACTTGTTACCAATGCAGTCATGTTGCCTCCTGCAGGAAAGTTTTGAAAAGCTTTGCACAGCGAGCCACTGTTGAGCAAATGCTGAATGGAGCTGCTATATCCAAAGTGCTTTTAATAGTTAGGATGATAAGCACAATTAAAACAGTGTAATACCCATTTCTAACATAACTCTGTATTTTAGATATCCCATTGTGATTTTTTCCTCACTTTTTTAATGGCAAATATTCAGAGGAAGCACAGTCACTGCCAAAAGCATGAGTAACCAAAAACATAATGTTACCTCAGGGGTGGACAAATGATGTCATGTTATTATACATATGATAAGAATAACAGTAAAGATGCTCGTATGTGATCTTGTGCTGGGATATTAGTCACTGGTGTATTTGTCACTCTCAAAAGAGAGCAATAAGATGATAGATTTACTTATTTCTCCTTCCAAGGATATATTTCTTCTCAATTTGATTTTCAGACTTACTTTCCTCAACCTGCTGAACAGCGCACCCACTGGAAAATACTCAGAGAATGGGTGACCAATGTAGTATCCTGATTTTGCCAGAATTTTATATTTTGTTTTGCTTTTTAATTCTTTTTTTTTTTTTAATAGGGTACTGACCCCAGGAGTTTAGCAGGCACTGTTTTACACACAGGGGACCTATCAACACCCCTCTACACTGCTGCCTTCATGGGTTGGGAACCAGTTGGGCACACCAGCTGCTATATGCATGTGAAGACTGTTAGTGGGAAAACCTTAAAAGCACTTTCCAAATGCAGTTATAATGTCCTCATGAGGTAGGAAGAAAAGTTCAAACATGGGTTTTGTAGATTAAAACCTAGCCAAAGAAAGAAAGCAGAGTCTCCTGCTGGTTGTAAACCTTCCCCTCAGAATGTGATAAGCTGATAACATGAAAGAGGAAACAGAACTCAACACTTCACTCTGTGCCATAGTGATTTCTTCAGTCAAAATGACATCAAGAAAACTGGGAAATTAATTATTAATTTCATCAACACTTTCAACCTTGTTGGTTGAAACAGAATTAAAAAATATCTAGTAGTCTACCTAAACTTTGATGTCTAAAAGCTGACTAGTTAGGTAAAATCCACCTCCTCTCAGCCCACGTTGATTGCGGTAATGGCAGTAATGAAGTTTCAACTCTTGCTTGCCATCCCGGTATGTTGCACAGGGTTATCTAATTTAGAATTTTAATATGGATGCAACACTAAGATCTTTCCCAATATATCAGAGTGTGTCATGTGCATCAAGATTTATTTTATAACAATCAGAAGGAATGAAGTAAAATGGTCATGTGCCACTCGTTGGACAATGCTTGAATCCATCTTGCCTTCTAGCCACAGTAGCCCCTGTCAAATATCTTTCTTAATCATTCCGGCAACAGAAAGTGGTTCTGGTTTATGACTTTGCATAAGCTTGACACTTGGCGTTTTACCAAAATAATCTGCTTTCTAATAACATAAGAAGGTGAAAAATGATTCAATTAAAGTTCTAAATTTTGATGAAGGGCATTCTCAATTGCTTACATCTTGAAGGAGAAAATACGTTTCTAGCAGCTAGAGGAGAAGGTACTGTTTACTGTTTAAATAGTGTTCACTTCCTCATCTTTGCCCCAAAGTACCTCTGGTGCCTTTTCATTTGTTAAACAAATAGCGCTGTTAAAATAAAGAAACATTATATGCACTGGGGATGCAGTAGTGCTGGTGATGCTGAGGGAGCTGATTCCAAGATAAGGAATTGACCCAGTTGTGTGCACCTGCACCCCAAACCCTGAGCTCCCAGCTGCTAATTCAACAGGGACACTCCAGGTCTTACAGCCCCCATGTTAGCCTTTTGTTTTACACAGAGTATGCTCACTCTAATTTTCTTTTTCAGTATCACATGCCAATCATCTGTTTTCATGGATCTTTAGCGATCCATTAAAAATGTAGTTCCATCCCATTTTTTTTTTCTATCCCTGCATACATTTCATTCAAACCCTTAAATTCATCCACCAAGTAAATTTTTTTCTCTGATAACATGAAATCTACGGACTTTGACAAAACTGGGTTGTAGAAGCACATGCATCCCTCAGTGCTGCTAGACTCTGCATCATTCTCTAGTGGAGGTTTCTCTGACTCTGCAGTGCTTATTTCCTGTGATCAGTTCTGTGCAATGGTGATCAAAATCAGAAATAACCCTTCTTTAGGCATTTGGTTTGTTGTTGAGTGAAATTTACCTTTCCTCAAGTCTATTTCTTTCTTACCCCTTTCAGGAGCAGGATGTCCTTTGGCAGTAGCTGCTCTGACCCTACCAGTCACTGCCCACAATCATCTCCCTTCTCTTTGTTAAATTTGCCAGTCATTTTGGCAGCCTAGATTTTTTCCTTTCAGATCTATCATTTTTGTCTCAGTTAAACTGAGGAAGGACTCAGAAATGCTACCAGGTCACTAAAGAGCAGGAAAATTTCTGGCACAGAGAAAGCCTGCTTTCTCCTTGTTAGTGGATAACCTCACTTTGTCCCTGCAGTGTAAAATATGAAGTACAGTGGGAATGCTAAACATAGTAAGGGAAGCAAAGTAACTCCTCTGCACTTGCAGGGCTCATCTGGAGTGATGTGTCCAGGCAGGGGCACCAAACTTCAAGAGAGGTGTGGACCAACTGGAAACAGTGCAGGGAATAGTGATGACAGCTCAAAAACATAACCTGTGAGGGAAGGCTGGAAGAGTTGAAGTTGTTTAGAATAAAGATAAGATTAAGGGGAGATGCAATAACATGAATGCAACTACGTAAGTGGTTACTGTAAAGAGGAAGGAAATAAACTCTTCTCTATATTGGCTGTGGATAGGTCCAAGAAATGGGCTGTACTGGAGGACTGCAGATGAATGCAGCCTTGGCTTTATGAGTAAGTGGAGCAGTGAGCTAAAGTTGTGGGAGACAACATGAGCAGTAGGGGGAAAGGGGAAATTGATCACTCAGATTGTGAAGCCCGCACCTGTAAAAGTAACATGTTCAACCCAGAGTGGAGAAGGAGCCTGAGGCTGGAAGGAATAATGACAATCAGGCCAGCTGCGGAGAGAAACAAAATGTTTGTTTGGACAATTTGCATCTGTTGCTTTTCTTAACGGGATAAGGGAGTACACTGTGTAATATATACACACCAGCCTCACTTACCGACAGAGACTTAAAATATTTATGTCGCAGACAAACAATGCCAAGAACTCCCCTACAAATGCAGTGATTTAATAAACACAGTACTGCAATGTAGCATTTATCTTTATTATATATAATCAGCTGTTGCTTTTACTTGAGTAGAAATAATGTCAAACTGAGCCAAGGTAAGACAGGAAGGTTGGAAGGTTCCAGTTTCTCCAGTCCCAGACATACACACCTTTTTGGCTTTTGCAAATACATGTGGGATTTAAGACTGTGTGAGGCACAGCTAAGCACTTCCTGCTCTGACTCAATGAAGAACTGTTCATCTCATAGACCTAACATGATCTTTACTAGTAGATAACTCTACTCTTCTGTAAGGAAAAAACATCTTCCGCAATACCATTGAATAAATATGCGCGTGTGTATCTAGGCAACAGATGTGTATTACTTTCCAAGCAAAGGTCGTCAGGATCTCTTGTTGAAAGCACAGGTTACATCTGCAGGAAGATCTTTATTCTGGACAGCCAGCATCAGGCCTCAGGCAGACCTAGCCCAGTGCTCACAATTGACTGCCATGCACACTGTGACTTTAAAGAGAGTTAGTTCCTAATCGCATGCTAATATTACACGAAACATTCAGGAAATGATTGGCAGGATGAACTGCCAGTCTCAGACGCTTTTTCTTCCTCAGCAAAATGCTATTAGTAAATGTGTACACCCAATAATAAGAACACCCAAACATGAGAGCTAAAGCAATGGGAACTTGTCAAAGAAATACACGTATATGTAGACATTCTTTTCATATGTTTATGAATGTGATCTAGTCTGAATCTTTATCTTTTTTTCTGTAGCAATAGTTCTGTTGTGTTCCATCTTCACATAAAATAAGGAATTGCCCCAAAGAAGATTTCAACAGGACAGCACAGTTCTTAAATGAAGCTTTGTTTCTGAAGAAAGCGCTTCACAAATCATTGCAAGGTCGGGGTAGAAGCTGGCCTATTCTGTACAGACTTGTGAGAACATGATTCCAGAAGGCTCTGAGAGTGATACAAGCAGTTTTTATAAAATCTGAATATGCAAATGGATATAAATACACAAACAATAGCCTCTGGGCAGTGTGATGCCAGAGCTGTGGTCTTTAGCAGATCCTGTTCCATCTAGCTTTATCCCAGCTCACTTGTAACCCCAGCAGCTCCTCTCCACCAGGACCCTGTCATATCCATACCCACTCCAGCTGAGTCTCATGTGGATATACCCAAATTACATTGGCCTGCACACTCTTTTCCCTCAGACTGAATGTTCACCTACACAGCAAATTGCTTCTTGTCAAAGCAGGGATAAAGTTACCAGGAAAGGCATCTGCTAAATAATGCTGAATGCTTCACAAGTATAGGCGCCAGTGTAATCTCATCAAAAATTACCTTAATTGAATACAGAATAGCCTCCTCCTGAAGAATCATTTACGTGCTCTCAACTGATCTGTCGGGAAAGTACCTGGCTGTGGTGTCTTCCAGTGCCAGGACAATGAGATCCCCGGAGAGAAGGAAAGGATATTTAGAACAGTATGTGGATAACCCGAAGTTACAAAACAGTCAGGAGAAGATGAGCTTCTCAAGGAGTACTAACAAGTACTGCCATGTGTTCTCAGACAAATGTCCTAAGCGATCTTTCCATTCCTCTCGGGTGAATTTCTGCAATAGCGTCTATATTTCACCAGAGTCTGGAAGATGTATGACCAGGTGGTATGAAATATGCCAATATGTAACACCTTTGGACAAGTGTTGGGATGGCTTTTCCATGCTGTGCTGACACAGTAAGACTAATGTGCTTTTTGTTGTGCATCAAAGGAGTGGTTCTTCAGTCCTTAGGCAGGAGGGAACTTATGTCTGGGTAGACATCGATGTATTGGGACAGGGATGAGAGAGTCCTGCCTGAGGCACTCTGGGGTGAGGCAAATGCGAAACAACCTTGCTGTGCTCTGTGCGTGCAGTTCTTCTGAAGTTCGGGATGCATTCACAGTGTTTCTTAATGAAGTCACTTGCAGCAGTATGAAAGCATTGTCAGGAGGATTAAGAAGAATAGTCAGCAATGTGGCAAAACTAGAGTACCAAGCCTTCTGCAAAGCCCAGGTGTTGTTCAGCAATGGAGTAGGTATGAGAGGGCCTATTTAGGGTTTCTGTTTCTTCCCAAACATCCTGGATACCTGCAAAATACCTCCCGACTCCTGGCTTGTGCTCAGACAGGCCTTGAGATATCCCATGGAGCAATGGGGAAGAAAATGGGGGGTCCCTTTCTCTACAGGGTTTGAGAACAGAGCTAGACACTGCCTCCAAAACCACACCAGAGTAAAGCAAGGGCTGCTGAACCAGAAGAGACTCATCCTGGTTCACCAGAGGGATGGTTGAGGTCTACCTTCATCACCACTGTCTCCAGTCACAGGCAGGACAGACAGAGTCATTGGGGCAGCCCTGGAGCATATCTTTGCTGAAACAGGGCCTCAGCCCCCACTAGCAATCATCAGTGAGTACCCAGTTCCCCTGTTGACCTAGCAGGTTGGTATAGTTGCCTGACAGGCTCCACAGTACTCATGCTGTGAGGACAAGTATGTGGCGAGGACAGGCATAGCCACTGATTAATGGAGCAATCACTCCATAAAAAGAGTGAGTTCAAGGCACAGACACTGTGCAGGTGCTCCCAGGTGCCGGGTAATTCCTGAAGACTAATGAATCTCCTCTTCTGCTTTGTACCTACAGGCAATAATGCAATAGCTCCACTGGACTCCTTAAACCTGTGTTTTGATCACAGACGTTAAAGACACCTAAAATAAGGCAGGGAGGAGGGAGCGCTGTCAAGGAACTGTAGGATGGGGGAAAAGGACATGTGGACAACCGTAGATACAGTTTGAGCAGAAACAATTGGCCAAAATCTTGATGCTCCCAAGACCCATTCACAGCAGTAGAGCACAGAATGGCAATTTCCCCTCAAAAATCCTTCATCTGCTGCTTGGTGTTTTTACTAGGCACCAGTTGTCATGGCTCAGCAAAACATGAACTGTGCCTCATCAAGGCAGAAATGTGTTTCTTCCTCCTTTCCTATTTTGATGTATTTCACTTCCATATAATCTCCAGAGGGATCATTTAGCCTGTTCAAATGCCTTATTGAGGAAGGACTGCATTGTTCTTCGAGCCTTCATGCTGCATTGGAATGTGCCTCTTCCTGAGCACCCGTGCGCACGGCCAGCCCGTGATAAAGCAGAGGTGGTTTTTCTCTCTTTGTTTTGCTTTGCCTTCACCTTTCTCTTCCCAGCTTCATTTGTCTGAATACTAATTTGTGTTTATAACAATAAGTGGTTCCCGCACACCCCATTTGTCACTTAATTGAAGGGAAACTGAGCAACAGGTGTATCGTGGGAAATATCATTACTTTCTTTCAATTGTTTTTGGCAGTTCTTTGAAAGAAAAGTTCAGTTTAATGCAACTGATTATTTGCTGTTTCCAGGTTAATTGCTGCAG
The DNA here is from genome assembly GCA_033558105.1 of Coccyzus lansbergi. NCBI lineage: Eukaryota > Metazoa > Chordata > Aves > Cuculiformes > Coccyzidae > Coccyzus > Coccyzus lansbergi. The sequence continues at coordinate 13,565 of JAUMJK010000878.1, forward strand.
GACACAAGCGAGGGGCATATTTGAACACATCTAATTCAAAGAAGGTGAGATGTTCATTGAACTTGGGATTATTTACGGGTTTAGAGTTACATGAGTATTTAAGGACTTTGACAAACCTGAGACATATAACCAAACTCATAAAGTAAAATTGTTCCCTTGAGTATTGCATAGCACAGAAACAACATTCATGCCCAGAAAGGCGGTCAGCCACAAACTGGCGTGTTCATGTTTATGTAAGGGTTTCCTTTTAACCTATTCTTTTGTTCACAGAGAACAGAAACAGTGTCTAAGGACAAAAGTATTGTTGACACTTGATTTTGAGAGGTGCTTTTTAATGGAGACTTTAACTGGAAAAGGAAAGCTAACCAGAAAGTCTACTACCTAGGCTCCTCCGCTCATAAATCTGAAAAGTCACAGGGAAGGATGCTAAAGAAAACAAGCAGCATGATCCTTCAGCATGTGGTTTTATCCCAGTAATTCCCAGTAGGATAAAAGAAGTGAAAGCTCACAGTGTGCTCCTATCACTTTGTAGACAAAGCTCCGATTTCTTCTATTTTTAAAACCAGAACCCCAGGGGAATATTTCACCGCTGAAAATCAGCCAAATACATTAACGAAGTGCTCCACCTGTTACAAGAATGCAGGCAAAGGGCTGGACGATGGCAGCTCCCACTTGATGGCTAGCAATCAGGATATTCCTTACATGTGATATACAGCGATTATTGACCAGCTGAAAATCCAATCTTGGCATGTGCTTTGTAGTTCAGGGCTTGAACAGCTAAGCAAGTCAGAGGAAAAGAAGAGGAAAGTATCATATATTTCAAGGATAGAATAGTAGGTACACAAAACCTAGGAGTGCAGAAATCCTTTAAATTTTTCTGGCTTAGTGATACTGACCTCTTACCACTGTCATCAGAAATGTAGCTGCTTCTTTTTCCTCTCCACTGAGAAATGGGGAAACTGAGCATAGAAATCTTATGTCATCCAATCTGTCATGGGCTGTTTGGAGTAGCCATAATCAGAGGGTGTTGACAACAGCAGGGCAAGAGGTGGTACAGCAAAAACACACACACTCAACTACAAAAGCTAGGAAAGCCAATGACAGGGAAATCATGATTAAACAAGCATTTCATCCCTTGACACTGGAACAGGGGTAGAAGTAGAAAAGCCCTAGATATTCAGAGATGCCTTTATGGGTTTATAACTGTAAATACCTCCTTTTTTAAAGGGATATATTTAGGAAGCAAACCCCTTCCCTTTTCATGAATGATCTGTTCTACAGGGCTTAAAAATATGTCAAGGTTTGCTGCAGTAAATCCTCCTCGTGCTGTAACTGAGTAATGTAAGCAACTTGGATTGCCGTTTAAACAATTCCCAGTGTGTGGCATGGCCAGTGCAGTTTGAAATGGCTCTGTCTATCTAAACAGAAACAGATGTCTGAGCAGCAGAGCTGTGCAGAAGTCATTCTTCAAACAGTAGATTAAAACATCTGTCAGGACCATTGGATGGGACCAGACAAGCAGCAGCAATATCAGCTGGGCCTGCCAGTCACATCTACCTCACCCTGGAGGTGGAAGGGAAAAGACAGAAGGATTTTGTCTAGTCTTCGTATATGACATCGTCTTATTTTGCCATATTTCTCTCGTAATTCAAAAGATTACAGAGCTCTCTGTGCAGGACAACTCACAACTTTTCTCACAGTGTTGCCTCTTGTAGATGAGATCTTCTAGGTTTTCCCTTATCCTGTCAATGCCTTTTTCTGCTACTGTTGGCAGTTGGTATGAAAGCTGTGAAGTGTTAGTGACATGCCAGATTTCAGCATTTTACAGTTATTTCCATCTGTCCTTCACATTTCAGCATTTGACCAGTTTAGTGATATTGCAAGTAAATTCTTCAGGCCTCACTGGGTCAAATACAAACAGCCAACTAATCTCCTGCAACTTGCCCACAGGAGTTGTGCCAGAGGCAGGGTATTAATTTCCAGCAGAGCAAGAGTCCAAACCAAACCTTTGGATTAACACCTCTTTTGCACTTACCACCACCCCAAAATCTGAGCCAAGAAACTGATAGAGAGTCAAGGAACAGTTCCAACTCCTTTGGTGAATCAAGTCAAAGCTCAGGATCCTAACAGCTCTTGAGGGATACCATTTGTACAGTCTGGACCTGAAATCTGAGTCTTGAATCCACCTTCTGTTTCCAACTCAGATTTATTCTTGCTTCTCCTTTTAGCATCCAGCAGAATAAACAGGGAGAGCCCTAACCCTCTGAGCTGCTCATTTTGGGGAGGAACTGCTATGGCTGCATTCCCAGCTCCTTCCCTTTTTAAGCAAGATCCTTCCCTGTGTGCCCGAACTAAGTTCAGGGTCACATCTACCGCTCCAGTTCCTCGGACAGTCCCTGGGGAGACCCTTGCCACCATGGGGGGACAGTTACTGGGATAGGCAGCATGGGGTCCCCTGCAAAGCCAGTTGAGCTCTCCCTTCCCCACAAGCGAGTTGCTCTCTCATCTCGTTTGTCCCCCAGTAGCCATTAATTGTGGGCTGTAGCAGCAGCAGATTACCTCACGACAGCCTGGCAGATGTGCTCTCACTGAATAAATAAACTCATTTATATGGCTGTAATGACTGTTGCTTCTGTGCTCTCATCATGAAAACTCCAGCCTATCTACAGCAGTTTATAAACAAAGCTGCTTTGCCTTTATGGAAAAGCAATTTGTGGCTGAGGAGCCTCAGCAGTGTCTCGTGCCAAATAGAGCTGAGGCCATTTCTTGGGGAACAGGTGTCCGCATCATTAAAGCAGCCCCCCGCACCCCTCCTCCCCTTGGCATTAATTGCTGTCCCTGTTGGCACACTGAGAAGAGACCAGCATTTGTCTGGGCCATGGAAACCAGCTTCCCCACTCCCTCCTCAGGGTAGCCCCTCTGCCTCTGGCCTTGCTGAGGCAGGGAGAAAGCCCTGAGCCCATCGCTTTAGTAGTACATGATGGCGAACCTCGCTCCCCAATGGCCTGGGCAGGGAGCACCAGGAAAAAGTCACTGGTAAAGGTTGGTGAAACAACAGCATTCACGGAGGAAGAGAAGGAAACTGTTTATTAGACAGAGCAAGTTCATTGACTTCCCCCTTCCCTTCTGTATTTATTTTAACTGTCCCTTTACTTACCTCTCTACTCCTTTGTTTCTTCCCTTGCTTCCTTCCACATTACATTATTATTACATAAAGGAAAATTTTTCACCCTGTATTTTCTTAGCCTACTTGCAGCTTTAGAGCAACAAACTGTGATGAAAACCACATTATGCCCCAAAAAGCAGCAAAGCACATGTACGAAACCTGTAGAAATATTGGGTTGCTGTGTGAAACTCTTGGTTAGGCAGGTTTCTCTCTCATCCATCTGAATCAATGGAGGTAAACCTGTCTATCCCGCCTGAACCCCTGCCTCGGTACTTTCCTCCACCTCTGTGGCCCAAGTAGGCATGTGAGCCAGCTGCACATAACCACAAGCACAGAGATAAGTGGGAAGCTTGAAATTAATGGCACATCTTCCCCACAGACAGTTGTGGTGGTTAGCACCACACACATGGTGCATGCCCCAGGGAGAAGAGTCATGCCGCAGAGCTGCCATGTGGTTGCAGCGACTTCACCCTACTAATTACAGCAAGGCAGGAACATACTGGCAGCATTTAAAGGATTTAGGTTATATCCACACTAAAAAGTAAACAGGCTGTGAACGATGTGTTAGTTTATAACCAAATCCATGATGTATGGTTTAGCCAAATCTACTGGTAGCATTGAGTTAGGAGATTTTAAGCATGGATGGGAGCTGCGTTAAAGTAAGTTAGGGTTTGTCCTCAAATACAGATCTCTTCAAGAAGAAGCATTTCTCTCTAAGCAGGGTTATTCTCAAATCCACATTAAGACAGAGAAACTGTTTTCAGAAGCAAGCATGACGTTGCTGCTCCAACAAATGCAACCAAGCATGTTAGGTCTGGGGAACGAGAACCATGAAGATGCAGGAGCAGCAAGGAGCATTTCCAGAGATGGAGCAAGGACAGCCATTCTCAGCAACTACCAACCACCCATTCACGCTACACTAGCCACATGTCCCTTTTGGGGTCATTAACAGGACTTTGCCATTTGCCAGCCTATCTCTGTGCAGTCGTTGCTCAGATCAAGGGTGCCCAGCTGGCTCTGCCCGCACTGCACCAGTATGGGGCAAAGGCTTGCTGCCTCCTCTCTGCCCTTGCCTGTGGGCTGTGGCCACACACTTACCAAGTCTATGTCAAGTATTTGTGCAGCTGCCTAAAGCATCAGGTATAACTGCCTCCCTCTCCTCATGGATCCCCTTCAGCACTGGGCAGCAGTGGTGGAGCTAGTACTGCTCTGGACTTGCAGCAAACCCAACGGCACCGGCACTGCACCACCACTCCTTCCCCGCCTCAGCAATCTCATCCCAGACTCCCTTGACAGCCCTTTAGGAGTGTTGAGGGGCACAGAGGAGAAGAGTTAGGGACTGAAACAGTTTTTAGGGACAAACTCAGCAAGACGTATTTTGCCTTCCATTAACTCTGCTGGTTTTACTCTCTGCAGAGTTAATTACAAATCAGTTTAATTGTTCTCTCGCTTGATAACTTTCTAATCTCTCAGAGACTCACTGCACAGCAGGCTGTAAGGTTATATTTTATCACTTCTCTTTCCATTAACCCCACTGTGTCCGTCTGTGGTCTGCTTCCTCCCTCTCTTCCCTGAACGTTAACAATTAAATTGATTAAAACTGACTTCGGCAATGGTTCCATTGAGAACCTTCCCTCTGCTCGCTGCCAGCAGCAACGGCTGCCGCACTGTCGGGTCACAGACTCGTCTGCCCCCAGCACCTTCCTTCCCCATCGCACCACCAAGCAAGGCAGAAAATTTGTGCAGTGGTGCATGAGAGTGCAGGGAAGAGAGAGAGAGAGGAACAAAAAATCACTCTGAGGAATGTGTGTGCTGCCCAGAGAAAGTAAGAAGGAAAAGTTAGAGAAAGAAAACTCTTGGCAACCTGCAGGAATTATAAAAAGACCATAATTCTACCAGGAATTCAATCTTGGATGCTTTCCTACAGATACGACTGACTAGCATTTCCCCACCCCTCTCTTTCTGATCAGACTATTCAGTGTACTATAAACAGTATCTGCCTCTTTTGTTGCTGCTACAGTCCTGCTGGATGTAATACAAAGGTAGGAGGGAAAGCACTTGAATCATTCTCTTCTCTTTCCTGGGTTGCACTTGGATTAAACAGCATGCAGGCTACACTTGCAGGACACAGAGGACTCAAGAGTCCTGCAAATACTCCCAGGTAGAGTTCACTCTACTTACAACAATAAATGCTATTAGACAGATGTAAGAAATACTAATGCAGAGTTTTCCAACCATGTCCTCTAACACAGTGCTGAGTTGCTGCTCTTTTTTCTCTGGGCCATTGTGGTAGCTCATGGACCGTGCTTCATGCTTAAATTCGAATGTAAATTTCATATTTTGAACTTATTTTCAACTCTAACAAACAATCTTCCCTCAAAACTCAATCCATGTCAACATTTCTTCCTTGAAAGCTCTGGTTGGTTCATTGGTTTATTGGTCTATTTCATGAGGAGGGAAAAATCAGGTACACTAAAAGTACGATGCTTTGGAAATCTTTTGGTTCAATTTCTTGAACGGAATTATTTTCTGGCGTATGCTTTTGTCACTGATACGATACATCTTGTGTTCACTACGTCTGTTTTGTTTTCTTTGTCTTACGTACACCCATATCTTACTGAAGCTGGGTTTGTTTCTGCATGCAGGTACATCCCAGAGTTTGCAGACTCACAAAGACTCTAGACACTTTGTGGTTTATATATGTAGTTTAACTCCTGACTGATGTGAAACTCTGAAGAACTCTTGTCACCGCAATGAGCTTTGGATTATGCCCTAGAGGACAAGAAGAGTTTGTTTCATGCCCAGTAAGGCAAGAGTAACATCCAGAAACTCCCAGACTCAGTTCCAGGGAGGAAATGCAGGGGTGACCAGCTGGCTTTGCTATGTGCAGGAGACCCAGCCACCACAAACCTTCTTATAACCCACCAGCCTTAACCAGGTTAACTAAGTAGTTACAAAAACAGGGGAATGCTGGATGGGACCTGGCTTGAGCTGTTCCATCAGATGAGATCAACAGCACAATCTGTTATCATCTGGTAACATTATTTAATACTAGGCATGTATTTGTTTGTCTTTCATCCTAAATAAGCATATGATTACAGAACAAGAGTGCTGTGTGCTGCAGACATTGGAGGGGAAGGCATGTCTTGCTATATGGTGTGTAGAAGGTAGCTGTAGGTAAGGCACAACAGAGATCCGTAAAACCTCTGTCCACAAGGTCCTCACTCTGTCCCCAAATCACTTGGTGACACGTTGCCATCATAAAAAAAAAGTGTAGATCTGATGCAGAATGTGAAAATTTTCCCTCTGGTGAGCTCTGTAAAATTTCTTATTAAATGATCGTAACAAACATTTCAGATTGCCTAGTTTGTGAGTCTGAAAACACTTTGCTGGCTGGCAATTGCACATGTCCCTAGGCTGCAGTAGCTTGCTGATGCCTTTTTCTGTGAAACCTACTATATTATTTTCATCCACACTTTTCAGTCAAGTAAGTAATTTAAGTGAGCATGTGGCCTTAGGACATGCCAGATCAAAACTGTCACATGCTTTCGGGAAATCTGGAACCAGATCCCAATCTCATAAGTCATCACAATAATTGTAAGGATAAAAACCAGACCACTGACTTAATCAATCCTGAAATTTGTAATTGCGTTTGGATCTGAACTCTGACTAAGATTTTCAACAATGTTAGATAGCTTGGTTTTGGGAGAGGCATTTCTCAGCATTTTTGAAAATCAGGCCTGAAATCAGACACCAATTTGACACAGATACAACTCACTCTTAACCACCCATACTTTTTCAAAATCTTAATATCTGCTTCATTATCAAAGCATCAGGCAAGAATCATTTGCCAGCCTTCTTAAAAACAGAACTTCATACCAGCGACTATTGTCTTCTTTAATGTCAGTAGCACTTTTTATAGTGGTACTTTGTTTTTTCTAGGACTTAAAGCCTACCTGGTATCAGGGGGGTCTTAAAAGTGTGTGGAAGGGACTGAATTAATTTGAAACCCTGATATTTCTGAAATATCAGAAAATAATGCACTGAGATTGGCTACCTATCATCTTGTGTATATCACATTAAGTAGATGTATCCATTATGCCCTAGGTTACATCTGTGTTTTCACAATAGGGAGACAGCTCCCAAACCTTCTCGCAGCACCAAGACCACAAAATTACTTTTTTTCTGGTTGAGATTTGGGCACTAGCTGTCCTCTTCCGACAGATTTCTTTTGCCACTGTTCCCCTTGCACAGCTGGAGGTGGCCAAGACATCAAGCCATATTGTGCTGCATGTTGAACAGTGTGTCTGAATGGGGCAATACAGATTAATTCAATGCTTATTGTAAACTACTCATGTGTTGAGTCAATCTGACGGAATTGTATTTCATGGATTTGTTCAAAAAGTGGTTTAGGGGATTTTTTTGACGTAATGTATTTTTGGTTGGTCTCTAGTAACAGCTTCAGTGACTATGAAGATGGAAACTTGTATTTGCAGGTCTTGTTACTGTTCCAGATCAGGCCATGCTGTACATCAATATCAACACTGTTACTGGAAGAGTTACTCATGGGAGAGGTATCAGCTGAGAGGAGACCTCATTACTCTCTACAAGTACCTGAAAGGAGGTTGTAGAGAGGAGGGAGCTGGCCTCTTCTCCCAAGTGACAGGGGACAGGACAAGAGGGAATGACCTCAAGCTCTGCCAGGGGAGATTTAGGCTGGAGATTAGGAGGAAGTTCTTCACACAGAGGGTCATTGGGCATTGGAATAGGCTGCCCAGGGAGGTGTTTGATTCACCTTCCCTGGGGGTGTTTAAGGCACGGGTGGATGAGGTCTTGAGGGACTTGGTTTAGTGTTTGATAGGAATGGTTGGACTGGAAGATCCGATGGGTCCCTTCCAACCTGGTTGTTCTATGATTCTATGATTCTATGATTACACTCACCATCACTTCAACATGTAAACCAGAACTTATTAGAATAAATCCACCACAAATTGTTCAAAGTGACCTTTATCTTACCAGTAGCCATCCATGCAAGATGCAAATGTATTAACATATAGATCTGCTAAAAGCTGGATCCCTTTATGTCTCATTTAAAACTGTAATTTCTATCTCAGCTCTGGGACCAGCAGTCATGCCTCTGCTCTGACCACAGAGGATTGCATTATCCTTTAGAATAATCTTGCTGCTACTAAAAGAATGGCAGTGGGTGAAAAATCAAAACTCAGAGGAACTTCTTGTGTGAAGGACATGGACCTGTAATGAAGAATGCTTGGAAAGGTTGCAGACACTTGGGAAGTTGACAATCAGCCATGCTTTTCTCATTCAGTTAGGACTAAGTGACAATTATGGTTGTTCTGCATTGCAGGGAGTACATTAGTCAACTGTGTATGGCAGTGCTCAGCTGAAACTTTTGACATCCTGAACTTTCAACTGTTAAAGTTTTCTGCACAGCCGTTATGGTATCCCATGAAAAAATGATAGAGATATCAGCACAACATCAGCAGCCGTGGCAGACACTTTGAGCATAAGGGGAAAAGTCTGACAAACATATCTCAAAAAATACACCTTAATGAAATTGTTTTCTGGGAAAACAGTCTGTTTTGGGCTGACTGGCAAATGTAAAATTTAAGAAGTAAATATTCTTCATGGTGAGTATTTAGCCAAGAGTATTTGGGTTCTTTCAACTTTTTTCATGGATCTTATATATTTTTTCTGGCTACCTCTATTAAAATGTAATGGTATGAGTCCAGACTAACTCTACAAGTGTCTACTGAGCTCCATAGATTTAAAACTTAAGTAGCAAAATTGACATGTTGCTGAGAAAACTGAACAACACAGCTTAACACAGCAAGATTCCACAATTCTATTCAGTCTCCAGAAACAAAAGCTTAATTTATATCAACAGTAACTTTTCATTTCCAGTCTAGGACACGAAGTCAGTCCCAGTTCCCAGCTTCACTACCTATCTCATGGAAAGTCCTGCAAAAAAAACCATTGTGTTAACATAAATCTATTCTTCACATCCCTGCTTGGCTATTTGCAGGGTGTTTATCTCCACTCTTATCAGCTTTCTGGGGTTCCCACCTGGATCTTTGCTATGCCATGTTGTGATATGTCTCTCCAGAGGCATCTTTATTTTAGTAGCTGCTGAAATGATCCCTGTCTACATTTTCTAGCCCATAGAGAATTTTGAGGACAGCATTTTTATATTTGCAGGGGAGGAGGACAAACTTCCTTGGTACCTTTTTATTTTCCTCAGTTGTGACTAGGAAGGAAGTAGAAGAAGCAGAAAACGGTTGCCTTTCCTTGCCAGTTGTTGTATAGTTTTACTTGTCTTTAAGAATCATGAACTGAGGGTTGTGTCTTCTCTTTGTGCTTTACATGTGGCTGCTTTCACATGGGTCCAGTTGCGAGTTGATTCCTTTGTAAGTACTTTGTGATGCACATAAGCCAGAAGGGGAAAGAATAATTCCCCACCCACCCGAGACAGTCTATTGAACTTTGTTTTCCAATTACCTAACAAATTGCTGACTAAGGACAGGATAGGGCGGGGGTAATATAAGACCTAAAGGCACTGTACATTCCTCATCTGTAATGACCAGAAAAAGTGGGTGTTTGTTGGTGGTTTTAGCCAATTTGCAATTTATCTTGGTTTTAGCCCAAGCAGGCTTGAAACCAAGACAAACATTCTTTGATGTAATCTAATTGTGACTAAGACTGTTTGCATAAAGGTTTCGCAGCTAGGGTAGGAAGAGGAAAAAGACCTTGAAAGCATTCCAGTGGAAAATTCATGTGTACCAGGCTTTTGACTGCATCAACAGTGCCCAACAACCTATTGTTTTAGTTGTGGCTTAAATTAATACCTGACAGCAAAGGAATTAATGCCCTGCTGAAGTCATGTATTCACTTATCCTTCCTTGTTTTTTTTCCAATCATGTTTGTACAATGATAGCCTCAGGTGAAGAACTAATAGGAAAAAATGTCTTTCCTCTGTTTCTATTCTCATTCTTTTCCAAAATTATATTTAATAATCTATCCTAAAAGCTGTTCCCAAATAGATTATTAAGACTGGGCTAGCCTCACTAATTAATGAGTCTTCACAGTGTGGGCAAGGCTGGAGAAAGAGTCTAGAGAGGATTGCAAGAGGTCCTGAAGTTGTGCAATGCAAGTACAAGCAGTGCCTATGTTTTCTCATTACATAGATCTGTGGATCTTAACCTCCTGAGACTATCCCAAAAACAGAATCAATGACCCCTACTGGACATAGCAGCTAATTATGCATTTTAAAGATGGCATGGTTTCTTCTTTACCAGCTGCCCTTGGCCTATGGTGCGGAGATTCCAGACTCTAAGGTTGGGGAGTAAAAGCAAAACTAAGAAACATTCTGATCTGGATAACACTAAAGGTACAGCAAAAGTGTATATACATCAAAGTGTTTCATAACCTACTTCTATAGGTGTCCATGTATGTGGCTGGAATTTAAGGGTTGGATTCTGATTCTCCTTTCATATCCAACCCTTCTTCTCTAAATTACATCAACATAATTCTAAGTCAGACCAAAGGATTTTTTTGTGTGTTACAGGATCAAGAAAATGGTAGTAGATCTCCATTCTATTTGTCACTGTAACACATTTGCTGCTAATAAACCATTACACTTTATTTCTCAATCTTTCAAATACAGACTCCTCCTAATTCCCGCTAGGGACTCTGACTAGTGTGGTCGAATAAGCAATTTCTGTATTAGGTACTCTAATTCAGCTCTCAAATTTGTCTGAAAATTTACCAACCCAGTCATAAAACCTGCTCATTTGACCTTTAGACTTGATGACAACCAAAACATCCAGTGATCCAGACCTTCTAGCAAAATGGTCTCAACTCTAAGGCTGTGTTTTAGTCACAATTTGCAAAACAGCAACTGTAGTTTTTCTAGGAAAGCATCCATTTGTACTTATTACTGCATTATGCTTGCAAAATTAAATTAAAGGCTTGAAAAATAAAAATACTAACAGTTTAAAACTCATCCACACTATTTAAAGGTCTATAATGAACAGGTGGCATTGTATAGAAATGTCTACAGGACAGAAATATTTCTTAACTAGGCCACTAAATTTTACATTTCCAGCTACACTAAGAGATTTGAATCTTGGATGGTGCCTTCTTTTTTATGGTTTCTTCCATATCCCAAGTGACGATCTGATTTTGAACTTCATTCTCTTTGCCTTCTTCATGGAGACTGACTGATAGACAAGTTACTTTCCTGGGTAGTGGCTTGTTAACCAGATGGCAGTGCAAGGAGTGTGTGTAATAGGATATAGAGATCTCCACATTCACAGTTCTAAAGACTTTGTGAAACAAGCCCATAACGGGCTCAGTGATTAGTTCAGAAGAATTTCTCTGGAAGTCAGTAGATGGCTAATCTATACACTATGTCTTCTAAGTCAACCAAAGTGATGACTGAGAAAGAGTATCTCAACTGCAATGAACATTACTAACCCAAATGAAATACAACACTAACTAAATTCAAGGGATTTTTCTAGGTGTTACTGTTCTTGTAACATTCTCAGCAAATTCTGAAAAGATGTTAGTTTTTGGAATGATGCCTGTATAGATTAATGCTGCTGATTAATAAGAGCTGTTATTTATGGTGAAAATCACACAGCTACTGTGTCTAAAGGCTTCTTTAGGGCTGATATCTTTCTGTACAGAAAGTTGTTGGGAAACAAGGGACTGGTGTGTTACTGTAAAGGATAGGTTGTAAAAGGGATGCTTAAAAGGGGCCCAATATGGTTTGGATTGCAGCCAATGTCTTGCATAACAGGATGCCTCATAAAAGAAAGGCTTAGAGGGGTATGGTTAAAAGACAGACGTTTCTTTTGAGCAGAGATGTGCCAACAGGAGGATCACTGACAAATCTTTGTTCACTATTATGTGTGCATATAATTAAAAAATGTTGGTGTTTGCAGCCGTTCCCAGATGATGTTGGCTCGTTTAGAGAATCATAGTTTAAAAAAAAAAAAAATAGAATATGATACGCCAAAAAGCAGTTCTGCCAGTGGTATTTTTCTGTGAGTAAACTGGTCATATTTTAATGTCTTTCAAGGAGCACAAGTAGCAGAACATTCAGAGCTAGACATGATTGCAAATCCAGGGCAACTGTCTTGCAAATGCATGTGGCAGCATGATATGCCACCTCGGGTAGTTAGTCACACAGGACTTCAAGGGCATCCGTTTGAGGCAAACCTGATAGGTTGATAGCAAAGAATTCATTGAAAGCTAGAGAAAACTGTCTTTGTAATGGCAACAGAGGGGAACTTTTCACTTCAGTCTAATTGCCTGGCAAGTATTTGTATTTTCCTGCTTTACTTTTAGAACCCACTAGTAGTATTTTAAAACAAGCTGTGCAAAAATGCTATTTCTGACTCCATTTCTGAAGGCAATGTTTGGTGTAATTCTTCAGAAATCACCCAATACAAGTGTGACAAGCTGACTACCAGCCCTAGCATGAGTGCTTAGGAGCTGAAGTAAGGCTGCCTCAATAGAAATGTTAACACAATCTCTTTATGATTCCTTTCCAACACCATTATAAAATTTCGTCTTGAATCTGCTGCTGTTTTTAGTGCAATATATTCAAGCTTCCTTCAGCACCTTAGGGACAAGGTCCTCTGCCAAGCCCTGTCCAGTTCCTTTCAGTAGTTCCAGAACCAGGATCAAACAATAGTTCTATGCAAGAGCCGGGAAGCAGTGCTGTTGCTCCCCAGCCAGGTACGGTACAAGCTGCTTCCCAAGCACTCCAGACCTTTTAGTCAACACGTGCCTTGATACATCCAGTTGGAAAATGCCTGCACCTGGTAATGCTGGCTTTCTAGGTGAGGTGTGATCACAAACCATTCTGTGGTCTCTGCTGCTGGAGGAGAATGGCTATAGCTCATCACAGGAGTCCATGACACACAGGAAGGGTAGCCAGGTTGTCAATTTTCACTAAAAGTAAAATACTGATTTTGAAAATGCAAATGACCTCTACCCTCAGTAAAGACTTCTGTTTTCTGTTTTAGAAACAGACTAAAAGCATGAGCAGCTGCTGCTATTAAAAAGATGATGATTTAAAAGAAGAAATAAAATATGCTATGTGACACATCCAGTACACTTTTTTCCATAAGAGAAGATACGTCTTGCATTCAAAAAAGCCAGAAGATAATATAGCAAATGCCTGACCTCTCTCAGTACCCAGGATACAAGCCACAATCTCCATGGTTAAATTCTTCCCTGACTGGGAATAAATACAGACATAAGTATATATAGCCCAGACATAGCTTCCTCACTCCATCAAAGAAACAACTTTAACTTTGCCTCTGACAAAGCAGCTACGGAGGCATAAAGATTTCACATCCTGCCTTCAGCCTCAGTCTGGGGCATCTAATTACTTTCATCATTCAAACTAGAGGAGCCTGGTAAGCAAAATAGGCAATGGCATTGCCATTTTCCATTACTTTTCCTGCTTAATATGGATGGTAGGACAAATGACTGGGTAGTGTGGCAGCAGGCTATTTCCTCATTCACTGCCCAGATCAGAGCTCATGGGAACCCCCACTGAAGAAGCTGGGGAAGGACAGACGCTCTTGAGGAAAGCAACACCAGGAGCAGATGTACCTACAATCAGCTCCTGGTTCCTACTGATGTGTGCCTCCCAATTCTGTGGGAACACTTCACCCCCTCCAAACTGCTAAGTATGGTTTGACATCTCCAATAGAGGAGCAAGTTAAAAGCTCATCAACACTGTGTTTACTTTAGCTATCCGAGAAGAAATCAACTGTGAGCCTAAAAAGAGGAAATCGTCATACACATTCAAGGTTGGCATGGTTCTTCTGCAGAGAGAATACAAGATCTTCTCTTAGACAATTCCTCCCTCATTTGTAGTGTTGTAAATATAAACCCAAAGCAGATGTCCTTTTAGCATCCTGCTTCATATTTACACTATCAAGAATGAAACAATTAGGTTGCCCTGGCCAAAAACATGTCCTCAGCTCCCAGTGTGTTGTTATGGAAAAAAAAAAGTATAACCACAATTTTGCAATAGCTCACTTTTTGGCATATGTGTGCTACTGGGATACATCAAAGGAGATAAAAAGGTAGGTGCCACAGTTATAGATTCAGAAGTTTGCTGAGCTTTTGCAAAGAAGCAGGAAGAAATCAAATGGGTTATTGCCCTCTGGTGCCCACTTGATGTTGTGGGCCTGGTTCTGGAAGCAGAAAATATTCCTCTGAGTTTAATTAATGAAAAATACTCTTCATATGCTGGGCATCTAAGAATAATATGAGCTCAGTATTTTACATGCTTTCCCATTCAATATCAGCTTTTTGTTTAACTATGGAAATGTTTATATCTAAGCAATTATAGCACAGAATTCAAAACATACATTCTCTACACAATGCTCTTCCAAAGTGGTGTACTCCCATGCCATAGCTTGTGGGGTGATCTTATTTCACTTGAACAACCAACTCTATGATAAACTGCTTGATGAAATAACAACATTTGATGGACAGAAAGAGTATATTGAGTCACAGCAGCGGGAAGGAGAAAGCCTACTCGATGAGTAGTCAGATCTGATAGACTGGGGCCAGATAACCTCCAATGGGAGGCTGAACACAGAACTGAACCAGGCCTGGATGCACACACTGTAATTGCCCACCTTGCATAAAGTAATCACACACTGCGGTTACCCTGCCTTTAATAAATTCGGACCTGAAGCTAACCTTACTGGTGTCTCATTTCTTTGGATGCAGTAGGCACAAATCCCAGAGGAAAACCCACAACAACAAAACAAACAGCAAAAGTGGAAGCTCTAGTGAGTAGCAAGAGGAGAAAGAGATCCATGCTGAAAGTTGTGCCAATGGAATCAGAGATTTAAATGTTATCAGTCAATGTGTCTGCCAGTGCTTTCGTGAAGGTATGATAATCTACACCACCAATTTCATTCCGTTAGAGATATTTTAAATAAAATAAAACAAAATAAAAACTTGTCCCAACACAAAATGGTTGTTAAAATTCTGGCATCACCATAAGCTTCTCCTTTTTTTTTTTTTTTTTTTTGCCTTTTATGTATGTATTTGTGTATAGTTTGGAAAGTAACCATGGCATATTGCAGGAGGAGTCAGACAGGTCAGTCTCTGTGAATTCAAGATAAAGCTGTCTGCCTTGAAAAAAAAACGAGGTCTGCAGAGCAGTCTTGAGATAAACAGCCACGTGAAAGGTAATAGATTTGCCTGACATTGTTGTGTCCAGTAAATCATAACAAAACTTCAGAATACTGGAGAAAGGCCAGGAATTGGTGACCTACATTATTGTTTTATTATCACATTTTGGAACAGTATAACTAATAGTGCTGTTTACTTTAACTAGTATTAACTAATTCTTTAACTCATGGCTGCCCAAAAATATTCAGCTTCAACCACTACATACTTGCTTTTGAATTATGCTAAGAAAACGGACTGCCAGATCTGTCAAAGGAAAAGGAGGCTTGAGAATAAGGGAAACAGCATTTGGGAGGGTGACATGCACCTGCTCAGGCTGCATTTCAAGCTCACTCAGTCCTCTTCCTTTAACTCGGCGATTCCTGTAGATACTTTTTGCCTTATAAAGATGTATACAAATAATGCTGCAAGGAAAACAAAAAAAGGCAACTAATTTCACAGCCGTGTTTCAGAACGTCCTCTATTGTAGAGCTGTGTTTTCCGAAGGCTTTTTGCCAACATGTGCATGGTGAACACAAGCAAAATCTTCAATGATTAATGTGAATTGGTGAGTGGATATACAGGAGTGAAGTACAAGCTATAGTATATGGTACTGGTTTCTGGGAGAGAGACAAAGTCTGCCTGTGGCTTCCGGTTTGCTTGCTTTGTTTCTTTGCAGATATTGAGCAGCCTACATAGTGGGCAGCTGCAAGCATTTCGTGCATATGCAGGTGAAATGGAAAGCAGCACCTTAGACAGAGCTAGTGTCCATGTTGAAGGCCACCGACTGGTTTTTTTCTACTGCAAAACTACCCCTTATTAAGCCATCTTCAAGAAGTAACCTCATATATAGTGATCCAAACATTTTCCTGCAGTTTGTGGAGGTTCTTCTGTAGACAGGCACTTGCTTTGAAGGATTCAGACTGTTCACATACACTGCCTAAAATGCTAGAGAGGTGGGATCTCTGCATTTCTGACCAGGTTACTTGCCCATGGTTTCATATACCTTCCCCACAGCAAACATCAGAGAAGAACATTCTTCTCCTGAGGCCATTGCATAATGGGAAAAGGAAGAGTGGAATTTCTGGAGTGCTGATATTAGTTTGTACCTAAACTCTTAACAAGCAGACTACAAATAGGTCTAATAGGTTTGTATCTAAACTCCAAATGAGCAGACTGTAAATATTTGCTTAGAGTTTCTTGCTTTGCAGAAGTAGCTAAAACTCTCTGCAAACCACTTAGGTTTTACCATACTTTCATTCTGATAGCTTGTTTTAAAACAAGTTCATCAAAGAGATATTAGAAGGGTCTGAAGGATGCTGCTGTGCCAGTTCACAGCGTCAGACTCAAAGGTGAACTCCGAGTTAACTCTCTGAAGCTCAGATCTCGACAGAGCTGTTAACAGCTGATTTCTCCATGCAGAAGGAGGCTGCCTCTACAGGACCTCTGCAAACAGGCAGGACTGAACTCCGTACACCATCCTCGCTGACATAGACCCAGTTAGAACAAGGTCCCATTTCTGCCAATTTCATCACCAAATTGAGCTTTTTAGAAAGTTGCCATTTGATTCCCAGTTTACTGGAATTCTCCCTCTCATCTTGAGCCCTCTGTATTTTTGCTTTCAACTTGAAATAAGAGCACCAAAAGGCCAGTAAAAAAACATTATTCTCTCAAAATTTTAAACCTAAGAGCAATGTTTTAGAAATGTTACTGGGAAGCATTCTTGTGAGATTCTTGACTTGCACAAATTAGAGAAGATTGTAGTTCATGCTGATTCAATTAAATAAATGTGTTTATGTCACCTTAATCCTTCAGAGGAGAAAAAAAAAAAGGTGTGTATGCTGGACTCAATGATCTTAAAGGTCTTTTCCAACCTAAGTGATTTTCTGATTCTGTGTGTTTCTCCTGATAAAACTTGGGAGAGAAGTTACCTGTCTTTGCAACAGGTGATATCTCAGGTCTTGGTTTCCTACTTCTTCAGAAACTTAGCCGTTTTCAAGGGAATTCCTTTCCCTGGAACACTTTATGAAAGGTTGACCTGTTCTGAGAAGAGCAGTAGAAATCTCAGGCCTCCACTGTAGCAAACTTACCAGGCTATCTGCAACCTTTCTGATAGACTTGACGCTAAAAGTAGTTGCCTTAAACACAACAATTACATTAAACAAGTGTGGACAAGAATGCCGTCCAACTTAGGGAATCACAGAACACAGAGCTTGAACACAGCACTGCAGATTAATTTCCGTACTCCTGCTGAAAATCTCTACAAGAAAGTTGGAGATGAACATTTCAGGAGGGCTTGTTGTGATAGGACAAAGAGTAATGCTTTTAAACTTAAAGAGGGTAGATTTAGACTAAATATAAGGAAGAAATGTTTTACAACGAGGATAGTGAAAGGCTGGAGCAGGTTGCCCAGAAAGATGGTAGATGTTCCGTTCTTGGTATTAATTGGTGCGGCCAATGACTCAAAGGGAGATAAAGTGATTTACACAGCTGAGCAGTTGGTCCATTATGCTAAAATAGCATTATAATATTGATATAAGTGGGCAAAAGGGCATAGCTGATAAAGACAATAGCCTGCTGGCTGCAGGCTGTGTAGGCTGAAATGCTCTGACCATGGCCACTGTGGTGAGCCTAACAGCCTTTTGCAGGAACAGGGGTGTTCACTAACATCACATGGAGGTAAACACTCATGAGAGGCTTGTCTACAGTTCTCTTGAAACAGGAGTGGGTTAGTGGTGACTCAGATACACACTGTTATTTGTGTTGCTAATGGAAAAAACCTGATTACTTAGTAAACTCTCTGTACAAAATTAAAGCCCACATGTAAGCAGCATTTTATCTTAAAGAGGGTCTCATTGAAATGAACCATTGGCTGGCTCTTAAAGTTGAAATCAAGCCTTTATCCAGGAGGGCAAGGGGTAGGTGGTCTACTGAAACCTTACTTTATGACTTTGGATAAAAAAAAAAAAAAAAAAGTAAACCAAAGTTATAAGCTATAAATAAGTAGAATTGTAGAATCATAGAATAGTATAGGTTGGAAGGGACCTTAAGGATCATCTGGTTCCAACTCCACTATCATGGGCAGGGACGTCCCACTAGATCAGGCTGCCCAAGACCCCATCCAACCTGGCTTTGTACACCCCCAGGGATGGAGCCACCACAGTTTCCCTGGGCAACATGGGCCAGTGCCTCGCCACTCTCATGGTGAAGAAATTCCTCCTTACATTAAGCCTAAAACTGCCCCTCTCCAGTTTATACCCATTCCCCCTTGTCCTATCACCATAAGCCTTTATGAAAAGTCCCTCTCCAGCTTTCCTGTAGAACCCTTTGAGGTACTGGAATGTCGCTAAGTAATTCTGGGCTATACAAACACTAAGTCCAGCACATCCATCTTTTAGTGATCTCACTTGAAGTGAGTTGGCATATTTTCATTCTCAATCCCAAAATGTTCCCTTTGTGCTTTTGTCAGGAGTTGACTGCATCACTCTTAAAAGAACCAGACATTTCTGTTTTCAGATGAGGCGTTATGCACAATAGGTAGAGTAGTTATTTACAAGAAGATTGTGTGAACTCTTTACAGAGCTGTTTCCATGAGCTGAAAAGAAATCTTGCTGAGATCTCCTGTACACTTTCCTCCTTCCTTGACTCAGTAGAAAGTGGCCCCTAGGACAGTGTGCCTCAGCCAGCTCTCATTGCTAGAATGTCTGGTGTCAAGGGTGGGAGGCCAGACATGGTATTGGTCATTCCTTTGAACTCAGAACTCCCCAGGCCTCTCTGGTTGCCATCATGACTCTGTGCTAGGAAAAACAATATTAGGGGTACACAGGATAAACATTCTCTTGGGTATCCACACTTAGGGACATTTAAGGGAAAATGCATGAGGGTTTTATTGAAATTCCACAAGTATATCCTATTCTTGACAGTATGCATATGGATGTGTGCAAGCCTGTGCACGTGTGTGTGCTTGTGTGTATATTCATCCGCACAAATGCCCTGCTTCTTTATAGGCTATGATTGAAAACCATTGATATCATATGATTTCATGAGATAATATGGCCTTCTGCAGATTTTGTCCCCAATATAAAGCTATTTTTTTGACATGTTGCTTGTAGGTGAAAGTAAAAGTATAAAAGAGGACTTTCCAGGCAAAGACTCAGTGTTCAGCATCCAGACATTTCAGATGTAGTTTTAGAGATCAAAATGTGTAACCTGACGAAATTCAAAGTTTTAGGAATAAAAATTCCAGACTTATCTCACGAAGAACTTCACAACACACTGACTAGGTATCAGTGTTTATTACACACCACGGAGAACTTCACAACACACTGACTAGGTATCAGTGTTCATTACACACCAAAAGGT
Organism: Coccyzus lansbergi; assembly: GCA_033558105.1. Classification (NCBI taxonomy): domain Eukaryota; kingdom Metazoa; phylum Chordata; class Aves; order Cuculiformes; family Coccyzidae; genus Coccyzus; species Coccyzus lansbergi. The sequence goes on from JAUMJK010000878.1 coordinate 33,321, forward strand.
TCATAGCAGTAATGATATGGCAAAAGGAAATTACATCAGGAGGCATTCTTCAGCTCTGAAATCTCTTCTGTGTGCTTGGTTGGCCACAAGATAAATGCTTCTACCTTCATTCTCCAAATCTGGGCTTCATGCAGATGATCAAAAACCAAAATGTTCCTTCAAAATGCTGGGAGTGATTTGGACTAATCCCCTTTACCGTGATGCAAAATTAGGAAATAAAGATAGAAGGTTATTTTGCTTAGAAAATCAGCTACTTTAGTCTGCTGATGCAATATGTCTTTGTTGGCAAAAATAACAGTCACGGCAGTATAGGAAGGCGAGCAACTGCCTAGGTTCAGCTTTTCCATGTTTGTATGCTTAGTCATGTGGGTGAAGTGGTTGCAATCCACAGCATCAAAGAGAGAAAGGTTAAAGCGTGGTTAGCTGGCCTCTGTCATGACCATTCAGAAACAAGACACAGGTATAGCCTGAAGCCTCTCATAGGTCAAGCAGTCCTCACTGGGACACATTTTGAAATACACCTTGTGGCAAGATCTCCGATTGCCCCAGGAGAAGACCCCTGCACATTGGAAATGTGACACATCAGAGTAAAAATACCCATTGCAGAACTGGAAGAATAATTTTCATTCAAGGGATTTGCCCTTGAAGAACAGACTTGGTGAAAAAAACAGATTAGTCTCTAGTGAGGTTAAAAGATGCACCTACTTAATAACAGGGCAGAACTTGGCCACCTTAATAAAAATGAAATGGGAACAGACAGCTTGATCTGATTGACTATTTCCTTGTAAATACTACCATTAAATTCACTAGAAGGCAAACATAAAGCAATAGTAGGAGAGAAAATGGCCCTTTTCAGACAAAGCTTAGAAAAAGGTGAGAAGTCAACATCATGCAAAGGATACATGGCATGCACTAGCACCAGGTTTCACAACCAGCTGGCTAGTTGTATGAAGAAACATGATGGGACAAGTTGTGCAGGAAGGCAAGGATGTCTGAATAGCCTCTAGATCTTTAGAATGAACATACTGGACAAGGCCAAAAGTGTATTTTCTCAGCCTCTACTAATCTTTTTATTAGAGATTTCCAGATGCAGAGACATTATTTTTGTATTCAAGCTCCCAGCTGTGAATATATTCCTACAAGGACATTAAAAAACGTCTGACAGAATTAAGAGGAATTTAGCCAGTCCTGTGCTTCTAAACCAACTGATCATGCTGAAACCTTAGTTGCATCCTCAGCTCAAAAAGAACTAGAAGGTCTGAACTGATTCTGAATTTTTTCTTTTCCAGGGAATGTGACAGTCCACTGAGTGGGGTAAGTTAACAATTGACTTAGCTGCAAGCACATTGGTTGTTTTTGTTGATATAAGCCATTGTGGTACAGTTTTTGGTGTGAAAATGCACTCCTGTGCCGGGCATTCCTATTGGTTCCTGGGAAATGCTGGACTTGAGAATCAATTAGTCACTGAATCTGTCCTGAATTACAATTATATTCAGTGACTAATTGTGTGTGCTTTGGTCATCCTTCCTCTCCACTAATGTGTTCCTGCTAATTAAGGACCCTGTGAAGATCTCTTTCAGCCTATTATATGGATGCAGGTGGGAAGGAAGGCGCTTGTGCAGAAGTGAAGGGAGAGGGAGTTATGGGAGTTTGTAGCACAGCTAATTTTTACCATTTGTTTAATCTGTTACCAAGGGTCATTTGTCAAACTGTGGCTGCTGTTCCTGCCCCTCCTCCTCTTGTTCACAGTAATGAACAGCCTGGGAAAAAAATTATCCCCTTTCCAAAAGGATCAGGAAAGAATAAGAGTTGATGATAATGGTCCTGAGAAGTGAGGGAGTTGTGTATGGATCACTTCCCAGGACACAAAGGCCGTCTGCATACTCTGCACCCAGGAAATTAGGTTAATCAACACCTGCTCAGAAGGACAGTGAAAAGATCCTCCTCATGATGGTGGGACTTGGATCTTTGCTGCTTTGTTTCCTGAGGCAAGTGGCTAGGCTCCGATACCCAGTAATGAGGTTGGTGACTGTCTCCACAGGACTGCTTGAAGATAGTGGGAGAGGGAGAGTTGCTCCTCCGAGGAATGAAGGCTTGGACCTTGTATTTTTTGATACAAAACTAGCTTGTCAGTTGGGCCAAGAAGCATAAGAAAGGCAAACAAAGTGACATCACATAAAAGTTGCAGAGTACATTGTCATGGTAGAAACTTCAAGTGGTGGGGAACCTAGTTTGTGGGACCTCTTGATGAGAAAATGAATGAACATTCCAGATAGAAGTTTGGTGATAAAGTAAATGGTGATGTGCAAGATATTTGAGACTTAGTAGTCAGTCTGGTAGTTTCGGAAAAATCTAGCAAATGGCCTTGTAAAATCAGTTTGATCATTATGTTTTAGATCTAACTATTTTATTAGTGTAAGCAGGCAGGTCCATCATTTTGAAAACAGTGGAATGACATTGCCTGCAATTGAATAATGGATGTGACACATTAAATATTAATAGCCAAACTCTACTTTTCAGGAGATCTTTCATTTTACTCTTTACATATATTGAACCAGTTTATGTGATTGAGAAGCTTTTACAGTGACAGAGTAAAGATCAAGTCAGGAAAAAGAACAAATATTTCTGAAATGATATGGCATCTGTGAAATGAAGCTCTCTTCAAAGAGGAAAAGCTGTAATGGAGTGCCCGTCAAAGAATTAGAGCTGTCCTGCGGTTCTACAAACTCTTGTAAGCATTGTAGTCAGGTGTTAAATTTAATAATCAACAGTATTTTAATTAAATAAAGATTAGTTATTTAGATGTTGGAATGATCATCCCTTTCTCAGTGTCTGGCTTTGTGATTATGAAGTGTGCTCAGGAGATGTTGCCATTTTATGTGCGTGAAAATGTGGGGCATTTTTCTTTAAATATCTTCTAAGAATAGAAAAAAAGGGGAATATTAACTGATAGAAAAATAAAAGGCAACTTTTTGGCACATTACTCTAGTCCTCCAATATCACAAGGGGGACCTAGGTGATGGTTCACTCTGTAAAATTGACTCAATTTTCAGTTTCCTGATTTTCCAGAAAACCAGGTGACTGTAGCATCCTGTGCCACCATCCTTCTTGCTTTCTTTTCTGCTACTGGCCTCACACTCTTTGTTGATGTAAAATAGGATGAAAGGAGGCAGGGAAAAGAAGTTATTCTCCCAAATATCAGCCTGACATGGAAGTGATTGCAGACCTCTTCTTAGTCACTGCAACAGTCTGAATCCTCTTATTCTCTTTCAGGAACTTGTTAAACTCCTTCTTAAAAATACTCTGTTATTGTGTTTGCAGTTCTTCTGTTGGAAAGATCCTTCCTTCCCTCATTGTTTGGATCACTGGTGACCTGTTTCTACTTTACCTAGTTTTATTCATGGCCAGTTAGCATTTGTTTGTTCATGTGCCAAGGTTACTTTTTAGCTTAAATAGCTCTTTTCACCTCCCTCAGGTTTACTGCTCCTTGATGTATTTGTACTCAGCAGTCACATCCCCTCTTAGCTATTGCTTTGCCAAACAAAAATTGCTGATTTCTTCAGCTCTCTTGTGAAATTAATTCTTTGTAAGGACAGCAAGTTGCAGACATAGCTAATTGCTTGTCCTTGCAGTCAGAGCTAACCACAGAATATTCATGTGCTAAAAAAATGAGGTAAAACAGACTTTGGCTCACAACCAATGTCAGCATTTTGAAAGAGACTTAAGTCCTTATCTCTGGTGAGCCATGTAAGTAAATGTGATCCGCATTACAATTGCCCGTAGACTTTAATGTCTAAATATATTTCCTATTAACAAATGTCTTGAAACACTAAGCATCAGAACTAACACTGGACTATGTTGCCTTAATTGTTGACATTTTCTATTGTACTTCATTAATTCCACACTATCTATTCAGAGGCATCCACATCTCATGAGACTTCTTACAGGAACTGATACCATCAGGAGTAAATAAGTGTTGTTTCTCTCTCCATATGTACTAACCAGGATCAAAGAGGACATACCAATTCCCCATGGTCAGAGAGAGTAGGAGATTGACATAGGCCAATCAAAGATTTAGACCCCAAGACTCCTTAATAAATTTTGCTCTATCCCATTTGAAATTAGAAAAGGAAGAAGACCAGAAAAGTAGTCAAAATGTTTTGCTAGGTGGTTGCTGATTAAGACATATAGTGCTGAGGTTATGTTTAAGATTGCTTTTCCCTTTTTGTTGCTGTGCCTGTTTTATCCAGATAAAACACTGAACACTGGATATGTTTTGAAGGGTACAGTTTAGCCTTTGATTTTGCAAAGCTGTACACCGAAGGAACAGGAAACATCCATTTTCTTGTCCCATTAATCATTTTGGTTTCCATCATTTTCAGTAATTGGCATTGGACTGGCAGTTTTCTGAGAAGAAATGACCTTTAATTATGTCTGTAAATGGCCTACTGCGGTCCTTCTTTGTGATTCGTAGGTCTTTCCCTCTATAAATAATATGGGTATCCAATATGCTAGCTCTTTACTCTTGGCTTCTTAACTTCCTTCCTGTCAGTGATTTCCCCTAATACTTTCTTCCTTTTCACTAATTTTAACAAGTAAGATCAGAAGACCTGCCCTTTGCTTGTTGAAACATTCCAGATTCAACTTCTTCAATCTGCTTTTATATTTTGGGTTAATCTATCATGTTAATGGGAACTCTTGGAAATGACTCATAGTAGATTCTACACTGAGTTCTGTGAGCACTGGTCTCAGTCTATCATTCCTGGCTTCTCTTGTCACTCAGGCAAAAATGTAAAAAATTTCTTGATTATTGCAGAATATTGCACACATTTTTACAACAATGTGAGAGCTGGTCAAAGAAAGGTCTGGAAGAAATGTGAACTGAAGCTAGAAGCTTGAAAGAAATTTGAAAATGCAGTGGAACAAGCTTGAGAACTCATTTGTTTTGAAGAAACATCATAGCAAGGTGATATGAATCCACAGTAGGAATGGATTGCTCTTTCACAAGACTTGCAGAAAAATTAGTTCCCAATGGGTTATAGATCAGACATCTTTGGACTGATATATTGTAATCAGTGTTCATTAGTTGGTCCTCTAGGAACTAAAAAGTATTTCTATAAACTGCACCACTTCACAGATAGCCCAGATCTACTCTAATTTTAGCCAAAGTCTAAGAAGTTGTTCTTCTGGGAAATAAATTTTTTTCCCTTCGATGCTTTGGCTGAAGTAGCAGGCATCAGACAAATGGGGAGAGAACTTCTACGTCTTGTGAGGAAAAAGACATTAAACCTGTATCTTCTTCTGTTTTGACTATGCCCGTGGAGCACAGCAATAGGAAGTGTTACTATAATGACTCAAAATAGGACATGTCCTATTCCAAAACCATAGGGTAGAGCTCCCCGAGATCTGTGCTCCCACCACTGTGAAGACACTTCAGATCGCTTGGTGTCTAACCAGTCTACTTCTCCCTCTGTCTACTTGGTGTTTCACTCAAGCAGATATTTATCTGTTGTCTTCCCTAGACCCTTATGGCACAAATAACCCCTGCTGAGAACAGTCCTAAGTGCAAAAAATACCTCTTTATACAAGTTTGGGTTCTGCTTCTAAGTTAGCATAAAAATGCCACTGAGACATACCACAGGGGCATTTTAAGGCCAGTATCTCAGATGAAAAAGTCAAGATGTTGATATTTCCCAGCCTTCTTTGTAGTGGGGAAATTTGTCCCACTTTGTGCGTACATACAAACACTGGAGTCATAATGCAGAGTCCAGTGGGCTTCCCTGGAGCCTCAGAGCATCCTCCAGTACAAGGGGGACACACAGAGGGGATTAAGGAGAGTAAATAAAAGTAGTAAATGAGTAATAATATTTTACAGTCAGGTGCAAATCTGCTCATCATGGTTATGCTCTTGGGCAATATGCCAGTGACCAAGATACAACCCTGGGAGGTAAAACCATTAGTAGTCCCTGCTTCTCTCACAGGCCAACTTAAATAATACATATTTAATGTGATGACAAGGTCTGGAGGCCAGGGACCCAAAGAGAAAAGAGATGCCCAGAGCATCACATGAGCTGGGGAGACATTCAGATTTTATTTCAGACATTAGTAACACTTGGACTGACTGGCATATGATGAAAGAGAAAAATTAACCCTGCCTTGCACGGTGGATTATTGCAGCACTGATGGGAAAAATGTCCAATTTTCACAGCTTTAGATATTAGTGCCAAAAGACCTCTCTGCTTGCTACTTGACATGCCTGAACGTTCTCTCACCTTAAAAGCCTGTGTGGAGCTGAATAATTTTTATAGCTCTCCTTTAACATTTGCCTAAACAGCATGTCCATGTTTGTAAACAGATTTACCCTACCCTCCTCTCACAGCTACAGACCCCACCAGTCACCCAGCATTGCATTCTCATTTATACCCCAAGTCCAGCCATTTATGTTCAACTACAGAGAGCAAAAAGCTGGGGCAGATGAACCTTCTGCTAACCCCTTCTTAAAGAGACAGTTAAATAGTAAAGACTCTTTGTATCTGATTGGGTCAGGTAACCAAGAGACCTTCTGAGACCCTAGGACTGTTCTATTTCCAGTATCAGGAGAGAGTTTTCAGAGTGGAAAAGATGAAAAATTTCACTGTAGGCTTCTCCAGATGAAACACAAATCATCAGTAGATTCAAGCTAAAAGGAAATTGGAAAAAAAATCTAATTCTTCAATGCATATCTATATCTACACTTGAATGTTTAAGATGCCAACGTAGTAGGCAGATAGAGGATGCTGAAGTGTTCATAGAGGTCCTCTGTGTATGCATTTCACAGAGAGGTTCAAAGCTCAGTGTATGATCTCTACAAAGTGTTTGTATGCTCTTCAAATACTAAAGAAGCAGAAGTGCTTTGTTGTTTTGGAGCTGAATGGCCCAGCATCTCTGGAACCACAAGCATGGGCTCAGTTTCTATGTAACTCCATCAACTTTGCTGTCTATTGCTGCCTTGTCAGCTTAAAAATTAAACCTTGGGCTACCTTTCACAACAAAGATATTTATAATTTTCTAATCTAAACTTGGGACAGGTTCATTTTAAGTTTTAGAATTTTATGAATCCAGTTTGGTCCAAGGTGAAAACCTACACCAAGCAAAATTCCACCTTTTTGCCCAATATTTCGTGAGAAATTAGATTTTAATGTTAGGAGAAGCAAGAAACTTAAGAGAGTTTTTAAGAAGCCTGTATGAAAGGCTTTTAAATACTCGTGTATTTACAAACTTTTCTAAAGTTTACTCTGCTATGAGTGTATAATTGTGTCTTTCACTTTAGAGGCAAGCATATCTGGAGGAATTTAGACTTCACTTCCTTGAGAGAAACTGAGGGGAAAGACTGTATTCCCATTATGAAAGTTAAAGCCACAGTAAAGGTCCTTGACATGAGTCAGGAGGATGTCCGTAAACTGTCCAAAAAACACATAGCAAGCTTGGGAATGCGCTGTCAGAGCGCTGTGTGTTTTCAGCCCAGAAATTTCACCAGCCAATGTTTCATATGAGTTCTAGACTAGGGAACATAACGATCTAGACTAGGGAACTCAAACGATCACCCAGATATTGGAATCTAGTTCTTTCAGACAACATCTTTGTCATTTACAAGACAATGGAAAGAAAAGAAGTGGAGTTAGTGCTTACAAAATTCATTATAAGAAAGAAAGTAAGTGTCCCAAAATGCCCATGGCACCTCAACCTGGCAGAGATTCTCAGGCAATTTGTTTAGAAATGTTTGCTGCTAATTTAACAGCCTTAACTTTTTACCCAAATACCCTACTTCTTTGGAGCCTCATGAGCATTTGCTTGTGCAGAAGAAGAGACACATTCACAAGCTGTACACAATTCTTAATCAGATTTTGATGTTTCATGTAACACACTGAAGCCTACTTTTAAAAGAAGTATTTTGTCCACATTTGTTTGCTCTCTGACCAATGGAGAGGTCTGACTCACAAACCCTTGCTCCCTACTGAACATTACTTGGCAGAAGAAACAGAGTAGTGGGTCTTACAGGCCCCGCGTTGCTCTGTTCAAATAAAACAAAAATCCAGCTGTGAGACACCTAGGAAGCAGGTCAAGATTTTAATCTTACCAGAGAGCAGTGGGATGAGCAGAGCATCTATAAGTCATTAAATCTTCAATTTTCTACCTCTCCTTGAGGGTTCCCCTCATTCCCATTGGAACTGCCAGGGAAATCAGACTCACTTTAAATGCCCCTACACTTGGACTAGAAAAGCTGCTACAGAAAAGTGAAAAAAAAACCCAAACCCTGAAACAAATCCTTCTCTCAGATAGCCAGGCAAAATTCTCCAAGAGCCATAAGTCTCACTGAAATTTGGCTTAGCTGTCATAGCTGCAGTACCCCAGGGTACAGTGCCACCCTCACCAGACAGGGCTTCTCCCCAGGGAGTCTGCCTATCACCTTCATAATAGTGATAGCTCACAAAGACACTTCTCATCTCACTTTAAGCCCTTTGAACACTGCTAGCAGTACACCTACACCAGGAGGCAGCTCTACAACACTTAACTCCCTGTGCATTTACACTTGCTTTGCAGTCTACACAGGTATCTCTCCCACCCACTGCATTAGCTAGTTTGTATGTAACAAACAAGAAGGCAGCCATGGATGGAGAGTAACCCACCTGTGATGTGGTCTTTGAGACTGCTGCTCTGCCCTGACATGCTGGACAAAGCCTTTTCAGCCTCTGCTACTGCTCACCAGTGGTCCTGCAGGGGTCAGGTTCAGGCAGGAGGAGAAGAAGCTGACACACCAGAGAACGGAAAAGTGGGAAGAGCGAAAGAAGCCCAAACAATAAAGCAGGCTGGAAATCCTTTTACTGGCTGAGCGGGGTTGGTAAGAATGAACCTGCTGAAACAAAGCATTGCTTCCTTCTCCTGCATCTTCCTTAATTAGGAATGTGCTGCACCTGGTAGTTCTTAGTCAGAGAGGGTCGAGGCTAAGTGTCCTGTCAAGACACTGTATGTTACTTGGTCAGACAGATGCAAGTGACTCACTGCAGGTAGACAGGTTTAAAAGCTATAAACCAATGAGCTGTATAAAGTTCTGCTGTTCTTTAACGGTTCCACACAACATGAAATGTTATCATGCCTCTCCAGTGTCTGCTTGGGCCACCTTTTTTTTCCCCCCCCCGTGTTATCTTTCTAACTGCCATGCTGTGTTTTGATATCTGAGACTCCTTGTAAATGACTGCCATGCTGACAGAAGCCCTGTTCTTCCAGGCGGGAATCAAGGCTCCTCTTATCAGCCTAACGAGAAGGGCTACAGTTTACTCTCTCTGCAAACTTTTGTTATGCTAAACAGTCCTCCTTCTCGCCCAAATCCCATGCCAGGATGCTTCCATCAATTTTGATTTTTTCACCTGTATTTAATGTGAAAGTAGCACTCCAATGGTTTGCCATTAAAACCAAGCCTCTTGGGTCTGGAGCATCTGTGTAGTAAGGGAAGACTGTTGAGGACTACTGTGCTGCAGATTTGACTGTGAGAAACTACATTTTTATCATTCATCTCATTATTTCATTTCAGGACACAACAGTTTCACTTCCTGAGCTCTTTGCATTCACTGGAGTCTCTCTCACTGCTCTTGAGTGGCACCATTTTTACTTCTGCTTTCTGACTTCATTGTCAACTTGGCCTTCAATCATCTCTATTTCTCTGCCTTCTGTAAGGTGACTTCAGTTACACCTTGGACTGAAGAAGCAACCCTGTGTTGACCAATTTACTCCATATGTATTATACTCAACAGTTCTGCCCATTCCTTTGCCCTTCCATCTGACTTTGCAAAGGCAGAATGACCACTACTGAGTGCTTGCCTTTCTGATGCTCTACTTGCCTCTCTCACTGAGTTTAACTTCCCTGTCACCTCCTTTGTATCTCCACTGTGAGATTTTAATCCCTTTTAATCCCCTTTTACTCCTCCCTTTTCATCACCCTGGCTTGTTACTAGAAACTATTGAGTATTTTCTTGCTTTCCGACACTGTTTTTTTTCCTGTGCTTACTTGCCCAGGCACTGCTTTGCTCTCAGCCACATTCTCCTGCCTGCTCAGCAAGAATTTCACACAAATCATCTCTACCAGCACCATCTTTCTCTTCTCCTCAGATAAATCGCTCCCACATGAACCTCCCAGACTCCTACTAGCACCCTGGGAAAAGGTCAAGTCTTTTTTGCCTTCCACTTTGAAGCTCCACACAGGATCTCTCCAGCCAACTTCCACATTTTTGCTTTGCTTCAAACCTTGTCCCATTTGAATACCTCAGGGCTGGTCTCCCATGGCTATCCTCGTGTGTGGTACAGCCTTCTACACCTAATATACTTCACAGACTTTCACATTCATGTATTCAAATTTCTTTGTGGTTCAAAAAGAAGTCTGGTATCCCTGCTTGTTAATATTACTTCAAGAGAAGGGACCTTTACAGAAGATGAACCTTTAAGAAAAACACCAAATATGGTGAAATTTACACTAAAGTGCCACAAATTCAAAACTGCTGCTTTGTCATTTTGAAGAACCACACTATTTTGACATTTTTGTCTCAGACATTAGGTTAGCATGTGGTTAAACCATCACTGCATATCCAGCTTGTGCTACTAATAATTCATAAAAGCAAGATTGCTGTACTTCCTATCCCCTCAATCCATATCCCCGCACAGCCACTTCCATTGCCCTCCCAAGGAACAGGGCCCCACTCAGCTGCAAATTGCTGTTTCTTAATGGCAAATACCATTCAGCTGAACCAGAAGCCTGAGGAAAAGCAATATTAGGTTCACTTCCTAGATAAGAAAGAAAATTCCTTCCTGTTACTGATTCCATAAAGGAGAATGAGCTAACCTGACAAACTCAGCCTTCTGTTTTAGCTCTGGCTGTGGGCTACGTTAGTGCAGAAGATAGGCAGCTCACAAGGGAGTAGTGCAAGAAACACAGAATAAAGAATATATTTGGTTCTCCCACTACCCTAAGGGGAACCAGCTTTGGTTTTCAATACCTAGACTGCAGACTACCCTTGATGATCACCCTTCAGACACTGCAATTCATAACTTGCTGTATAAGTTGCTTGGGAGTAAAAGTGCCTAGGATTTCAGATTCTTAGGATTTTAGTCCTAAGGTCTTTTTTTATTATTTTTATCATTCCCACAGCCACAGGCATTTGCTCAGGGAAGGAGGAGGATAACCTGGTTCATCCCTCCACTGGCATTGCACAGTGCTCCCTCTCAGCCCAGTGGTGGAGGCCAGGGTGGCTCCTTGTACTTTGTCTGCTATGCACAGGTTGAAAGTTTCATTTGTGCCATTTGACAAATGAAATACAATATTAACCTATACCTATAGCTGCAAGGATGTGGACATACAGATTACTCTCTGAGCATCCTCCTGGGTCCTGAAAGCTCTCAAATCCAAAGTGGTTTTGAAAAGCAAGTACTCTACTCCCTTGCTTATCACTGATGCTTGTGTCAGTGTTTGTTTTACTTTGCTTTGAGCTTATTAATTGGCAAATCCTGGAGTGGCAGCTAGGCCAGCTCATTGTGCCTCAATATCCTCACAGATATTGAGGGGGGATGCTGTTGAACTGCAGTACATTGCTGTCAGGGTGACAACTTGCTTGAAAGGCAGTGACAAGTGGTACAAGAGTGGGAAATGTGTTTTCCAGATACCCTGATTTAACTGCTTTCCCTCTTTCAGGTTTTCTTTCCATCTGGCTCATAGGTCGAGCCATGCGCATCAATAGAGACACACAAATACAGCATTTTGTTTGACACTCTTAGCACAGACAAACTTTCAGGCTAATTTTTTTTTTTTTCCCCCACAAAGATGAAGGAGAAAATGTCCCCATGTATGGATTTTTCAGGAAACAGGAAGTGGGTGACAGTGACCGGAGCTATGACCTGGCAGACCTTGCTGTCTAATGTAACGTGATCTCATGGTGTTTGGGAGAAAAAGGGGAAGAGAAGTCTATCCCTGGGACTGCAAATCACAGGCTGTGATGACAAGAGGGGGGCTAATAAAAGTCAACACCCCTCACTTTTAAATGAAATGAGTTGGGGAGAGGGAGAGGGGAAAGGAAAATTTATTGCCTAGAGACATCCTGAGGTATTGCTTTCCTAGAAATACCTTTCACTGGACTGTAGGTCTTCAGTGATGAAAAATGTGAATACAGCTTTGATTAGTTAAAGTCTTTACTTGGCTTAATTATAACAGCTATAACAACAAATCGTAAACAGTGGAGAATGGGAACAAGAATACTTTGTATTGCCCCGATAGTGTTTTGTCATGTCATCCCCCAACTCCCCACCTTCCTGAAGGATAGCAGTGCTGTCAGAAAGAAAAGGTTAGGATGTCCAGGTGGCTTGCATGATATGGATGACATAAGTACATGATGAGGAGAAAGTTTACCACTACTCTATCTCTCCCCTGACCATTGATTTGTGGCTTTGTGCTGGGGAATCCGCAGGGACATGGGAATTTTCATAGAATCATAGAACAGTTAGGGTTGGAAGAGACCTCAAAGACCATCCAGCTCCAACCCCCCTGCCATGGGCAGGGACATCCCTCTACACCAGGCTGCCCAAGGCCCCATCCAGCCTGGCCTTGAACACCTACAGGTATGGGGCAGCCACAGCTTCCCTGGGCAGCCGGTTCCAGTGTCTCACCACTCTCGTGGTGAAGAAATTCTCCCCTATATCAAGCCCAAATCTGTCCCTCTCCATTTTATACCCATTTCTCCTTGTCCTGTCACCACAAGCCCCTGTGAACAGTGCCTCTCCAGCTTTCCTGTAGGCCCCTTTCAGGTAATGGAAGGTCACTATAAGATCTCCTCAGAGCCTTCGCTTCTCCAGGATGTACAAGCCCAACTCTCTCAGACTGTCCTTATATGGAAGGTGCTCCAGCCCTCTGGTAATCTTTGTAGCCCTTCTCTGGACCCATTCAAACAGTTTCATGTCCTTCTTGTGCTGAAGATTCCAGAACTGGACATAACATTCCAGATGAGGTCTCACAAGAGAGGAATAAAGGGGCAGAATTACCTCCCTTGCCCTGCTGGTCATGCTTCTTTTGACACTGCCCAGGATGCAGTTGGCCTGCGAGAGCACATTGCCTGCTCACATCGAGCTTCTCATCAACCAGCACCACCAAGTCCTTCTCTTCAGGGCAGCTCTCAATCTTGTCATCTCCCAGCCTGTAGTGACATTAAGGATTGCCCTGACCCAGATGTAGGACCTTGCACTTGGCCTTTTTTTTTAATTATTTTTTATTATGTTTTTTTTTTTTTTTGATTTTTTTTTTTACTGAATAACACTGCTATTTGTTAACAGGTTGGTCTGATTTTGCAGTGTCTGTGATCAAAATAAATTGGGTTTAAGATATACTCTTGCAGGGACAGAGACTTGCTAAATGAAGTAATTTGACAGGAATGGGTGCGGAGTCCAGATATAGCCTGGCATGCCAGGAGTTGCCAGGGCTCAGAGGGTCTCTTGGCTCCATCCTGACTACCAGCTGGGGTGGAGTTTTTTGGTCACTTCTGCTTTCATTGTTTCATTTTGCTAGGTTTAAGGGGTTTGTACCATAATTTTTAAACAATAATAAACCAACAGTAATAGACAACCTTCAGGAACTTCAGAAATTCTGCTGATATAAGCACTTGCAGTACTGAGACACTGATATCTCTATGTAGCTATGAAAACAGGCTGCAAGCCACAAAAACATGAGTCCCCAAAGCAGACTGTGCAAACTTCTTTTTGGCTGAGCTGGCAATGGATATCTTTCCTGAAGGATTTTGGTACATCTACTTCTGGACCCAAAATATTTCTAATTAAATTAAATAGAAGGGAAGATGGAAGGAAAATTAATTAAGAGGGGGTTTGTTTGTTTCATTTTACTAGACAGTTAAGCTCAATTTTTATTGAAACTTTAGGCAGAGATTCTAGTTTGTTTAATCTATCTGTCTTATTATTATTATACTTCTAAAAGGGTGAACACCAAAGAATAGAAGAAAGATAATGAAATAAACAGAGCCAACTGTGGATGTGCCCTAGAGCCCTCCCATCTCAATATTTGAGCAAACTTCTTTCAGAAACAGATATTTCAGGACTCAGCTGGCACCAATAAAGAAGCAGCACAGTAGGGAAGAGAGCTGTCACTCTACTGGGTTATAGTCTGCCCCAGCAACCTGTGCAGGGAGGTAGGAGGTCTGCATCTCTGTGGACCATTTACCTCCTAGATGTTTTCAATATAAACCCACTCACTGCATCTCGTTAAGCTGAAGCTGCAGAGCTTTTTGCATGCCCCAGGAATAAAAGCTGGCTAGTTTCAGGGCTGTGTTTGGCACAGCACACCAGGCAGCTGCTAAAAGCATAACTGTTTTGTAATGCACCTGTTAAAATCTGCCCTCAGCAAGCTACTCCACCGCTGTTGACACTGATACTTCCTCTTTCACATGGTTGCACCTCTCCTCCTTGTCCTCCTCTTTGATACCCTTGGCAATGCCCCAAGAGCCTCTTTCCATCTCACCCTGGACCCGACGCCCAGTCACTGCATGAGCCAAGTGATCTATGGTAGGAAATATATATGTGTGTATATATATATATATATATATATATATATATATACACAAACACATATCTCAATCCTGTGGGTGTAGGAAACTTGCTCCTCCTCCCCTGACCCATCTTGTTGTGACAATTTGCACTTGGTCAGGTTGTTTCTGCTTTCTACGCCCAGGAGCCTAAGCTCCTGGGAAAGCCTAGGGAAAGGGAAAGATGAGATGCCTCTGCATTCTGCATGGTTCACAAAACCACATGCTTCTGCTTTACACTGCATGGCTGTTCAGAGCACCTTTGCACTGTACCTAAGCAGACCACAGTGTTCAGCATAGATTTCTGTGTATAGTTCAGCCAAAGCAAAGCATTATGGATGTTTCCTTCAAATCCAGATTGATGAAAAACTGTTGAGAACTTTCACATTCTAAAAAAAATGTTTGGTTGAGCCTGAGCCAAAGTTTTCAATATGACAACTTTGTGGATTTTCTTCTTTACACTAAGTTTGGATCTTGTGACTTTTTGTGTTACTGCAGTCTGAAAATAATAGGTATCTTCCTTCAGTTCTGTGCACACTAATTCTTACTAAACCTGCTTTTTTTTCCCAGACAGTTCCTGAGAAGCAGCAGCAGAGTGTTACATGCGTTTTATAAATGAAAAACTGGATGCCAGCATGTCCCAGGTAGTCTTGATCCAGAACTAAAATTATCATATTAACTTTCCCAGCCTCCATTTAACTTACTGATATGTAGAGAAAGTTCTCTAGACAGTTCTCTCCCTTTTCTACTTCTTTCCACATGAAAGGCATATTAATTTTAGCCCAAACCCACCCTTACATCAGGTAACCTCCTGATACCAGGAAAAATAGAATAGGGAGAGAACTGTCTGCTGTCCAGTTTTCTGAAAGAGGGTATTCAGGGTTAGGAGAATCGTATAGATTTCTAAATAGTCAGTGAGAAGGAAGTACATAGCTAAAGAATAAATTTTCAGTACACCAAAGAGTAAAAGACAATAAGGAACTGACCTGGCAAATGCTTACTCATGGTATGAATGTGGTCAGGGTGTCAGCCTGGAACAATCCCTATGAGAAGACAGTTTTCTTCAGTGGATAAAGCCCTTGTCACAACAGATACATTCGGAGAATATATATCACTGTAGCAAACAGTGAGTGAACAAACAGAGATTCCTATTCTCAGAGGATGAGCACCCAAGTGTGGTGTGCCTATCAGGACTTTACTGAATTATTCAAATAACTCCTAAGTCTGTGAGACTGCACCAGAGTTCAAGATCTCTTGCAAGATCATTGGCCCATCCTATTTCATGTTGGGACTTAAAAAATACCTGTAGAACACCTTTTCTACTACTCCTATCTGTAATTCAAAAGGGCAGCAGCCACTTTATGTTTGAATGCTAAATGTAAACTGGACCAAAGCAGAAATCCTAGTCAAGTCTCGTCAGTGCTCATCAGTGGAGTTGGTGCTGCTGGTGATCAGGGCATGATTTCTGTAACAGAAGTTTCTATTGCATACCATATTAAAAGGCAACTTCTTTGAAAACTAACATGCTTCTGCCTCTCAGGTATATTATTAGCATTAATATTTAGCAAGGCTATGATCTTATTGGCATCACAAAAACATGGTGTGATTGCTCCTGTGACTAGAGAGTTGGAACAGAAGGGTACAAGCTCTTTAGGAAGGACAGGCAAACAGAGGAAACAAGAAGGGTATGTCACTCTCTACATCAATGAACAGGTTGAGTATATGGAGCTCCACCTGGAGATGGATGAGGAACCAAACCAGAAGTTATGAGTCAAGATTAAAGGGAAGGTAGGGGCACATGATTTATAGTGGGGGGCTGCTACAGGCCAGCAGGCTAGGAAAAGTGAGTGGATGAGGCCCTCTTAAAGATAGGTAGAAGAAGCTTCATGTTCTCAAGACCTGATCCTCATGAGAGGCTTAAACCACCTCAATTTCTGTTGGAGGGAGTATGCAGTAGAGCACAAGCAATCCAGGAGGTTCCTGGAATGCATTGATGGTAACTTCCTTCTCGAAGTGATAGGCAAGCCAATAAGATGTGCTGTGCTGGACCTTGTTCACACCAACAAGGAGTGGTTGGTGGTGAATATGAAGTTCAAAGGAAGCCTTAGCTGCAGTGACCATGAATTCATGGACTTAAGGATCCTTAGGGTAGCAAGGAGTATGCAGAGCAAGCTCACTACCTTGGGCTTCAGGAGAACAGACTCAAGCCTTTTCAGGGATCTGCCTGGTTGATTACCATGGGATAAAATCCTGGAGGAAAGAGGGACTCAAAAAAGGTGGTTAATATTCAGAGATCCTGGGAGGAATACAGAGAAATTCTCTGAGTAGACAGAGATCAAGTTAAGAAAGCTGAAACACTGATAGAATTCAGTGTGGTCAGGGATATCAAAGACAACATGAAAACTTTCTGTAGGTATGCTGGTGATTAAAGAAAGACTAAGGAAAATGTGGGCCCTCTCTGGAAGGAAATGGGAGACATTGTTACCTGGGATATGGAAAAGGGTGAGGTACTCAATGACATTTTTGCCTCAGCCTCCACAGGCAAGGGCTCAAGCCACACCATCCAAGTCACAGAAGGCAAAGGCAGGGACTGGGAAAAGGAAAAATCACCAGGAGAAGATCAGATTCAAGACCATCTAAGGAACCTGAAGGTACACAATTCCATGGGACCTGATGAGATGCATCCGTGGATCCTGAGGGAACTGGCAGATGAAGCTGCTAAGCCACTACCCATCACATTTGAGAAGTTGTGGCAGTCCAGTGAAGTTCCAACTAACTGGAAAACGCAAACAAATAACTCTTATTTTTTTAAAAAAGGATAAAAGAACGACCTGAGGAACTGCAGGCTGATCTGTCTCACCTCTGTGCATAGCAAGATCATGGAGCAGAATCCCCTGGAAACCATGCTAAGGCACATGGGAAATAAGGAGGTGATTTGTAACAGCCAGCATGGCTTCACTGAGGATAAATTGTGCCTGACAAACTTGTTGACCTTCTAGATGAGGCTACAGAGTTGGAGGAGCAACTGACGTCATCTACCTGGAACTTTGCAAAGCATTTGACACTGTCTCACATAACATCCTTTTCTCTAAATTGGAAAGATATGGATTTAATGGATGGACTACTCAGAGGCTAAGGAATTGATTGCATGGTCACACTCAAAGAGTTGTAGTCAATGGCTTGATGTCCAAGTGGAGACCAGTGATGAATGGCATCCCTCAGGGGGCATTACTGAGACTGACATCGTTTAACACTCTTTGTTGGTGACATGGGCAGTGGGATTGAGGGTGCCCTCAGCAAGTTTGCCAATGACACCAAGCTGTGTGGTGAGTTCACTGTGCTGGAGGAAAGGCGTGTCATCCAGAGTAATCTTGACAGACTCAAAAGACAGACTTGTGTGAACTGCATGAAGTTCAACAAGATCAAATATAAGGTCCTGGGTTGGGGCAACCCCAAGCACAAATATAAGCTAGACAGTAAATTGATTGAAATCAGCCCTGAAGATAAGGATTGGGGTGTGTTGGTTGTTGAGAAGATCAACATGATCCAGCAATGTGTGCTTGCAGCCCAGAAAGCCAACTACATCCCGGGCTGCATCAAAAGAAGTATGGTCAGCATGTTGAGTGAGGAGATTCTCCCCATCTACTCCACTCTTGTGAGTACTGGAGTACTGCATCCAGCTGTGGGGCCTCTGACATAAGAAGGGCTTAGACCTGTTGGAGTGAGTCCAGAGGAGGGCCAGGAAGGTGATTACAGGGCTGGAGCACCTCTCCTATGGAGACAAGCTAAGAGAGAAATGGGATTGTTCAGCCTGGAAAAGAAAAAAACTTTGAAAAGACCTTATATCAGACTTCTAGTACCTGAAGGAGGACCACAAGAAAGCTAGAGATTGATTTTTTTAGCAGGGAAACGGAGTGATTGGACAAGGGACAATGGCTTTAAACTAACAGAGAGTATATTTAGATTAGATATAAGGAAGAAAATCTTCACTATGAGGGTGGTTAGGCCCTGGAACAGGCTTTCCAGAGAAGTCGTGGATGCCTCAACCCTGGAAGTGTTCAAGGCCAGGCTGGATTTGGCTTTGACCTACGTTATCGAGTGGAAGATGTTCTTGCTTATGGTAGGGGGATTGGAACTAGACGATCTCTAAGGTCTCTTCCAATCCAAACCATTCTATGATACTATGATTCTATGATTGTATGATTCCACAATGTGCAAGTGCTGCCAGGGTGTAGTTAACACCTGATTAAACATTAACACAGGGCTCGGTCCCATGATTTTACAATGTGTAACCTGCTGTGAGTAAATGATATACTGTTCTGGGTGCAGCTCTGGTTGCCAAGTACTTATATTTCACATTGTCACTGTTCAGAGGAAAAGCCAATAGCTGTCATTTGAAAACAGTTAAGCAGAAAAGATGCTGCATGTTGATTTCTTACTCTCCTAAAAGAGGAAAGAAGATAACCACTGCACTGGAAACCATGTGGCCCAGTTCAGTATTTTCTATATATTTTTAAGACAACAGCACAGGGGCCAAATCAGAAACAGGACAAAACTAAATGCCACAGTAGGGCAGAGCCTATAATGCACTACCTCTCCTTTCTTAAATCATACTGGTCTTTCTCCTTCTCTTCCTCCTCCTTGCTTGCTCCTCAGCCCTCAGCACAAAGCATTACAAAATTAAACACAGAGCTTAGAGCCACCTGCAGCTCAGGGTGGCTGACTGACAGGAAGCGACAGGCTTCCAACCCAGTCACCTGTCTGTCCTGCCCACACAGTAGCCAGGCACACTGGGTGAAGCTGGGCTGCCACACAGCATAACATGATGGGGGAATCCACACAGGTTTGTAGTGGTCCATCAAACGTGCTATGTTATGATACACTGTGGTAACTCTGACATCCTACGTCCTTGCTGAGTACCTGACTTGATGGAGCAGCGGGCAAAGGCAACCTGGCTTCTGTTTCTCCTCTTGAAATAAAAAGTGTGATGAGATTAAGGAAAAGGTTAAATATTCATGCAGGGAAAAGGCATTTTGTAGTTATGGTGACCAGGATAGATACAGCAATAGCCATTAGTCTCCATGTTCCAAGCTGGAAGCTCATAATTGGCTGAAGTCACTGTCTGGCTTCCCTGAGCATTGTGGAGGATTGTGCAATCATTGGCCATTCTTCATCATCTGAGGTGAGAGGGGAGGGCGTCACCTTCCTCTGAAGCATCCGGCACAGCTCCAGTCAGCAGCAGGATGCTGGCCAAGGTGGACATGGCTGTGGTCCAGTATGGCAATAGTTACACGTTCTCCACTGAATTAAAACAGCAGATGCAGCCAGATGTCACCTCTAGCCAGGTTTACCCCTTTGACATGTGCATGTGCCATGCTTACCTTTCACCTTCCCCGGCCCCTAAGGAGAATAAGTTTAACTAAGTTCTCCCCATACTAGGGATCCTACCCTGACTCCAGCAGATGCCAGTGCGAATTTGTTGCCATCATGTCCCATGCGTTTCTGATCCTCAACTTCAAAATGCAAGGTTAGGCAAGAGGATATAGCGGCTGCAAAGAAAATAATGCATAATTCAGCATGGCTGACAGGTGCTTGCTTTCTGACCTAAATTTCAAATGACTTCATCATGTTTAAATATGAAGAGGTCTTATGCACTTAATTATTAGGCTTCTTCCTATTTTTCTTTTTTTTTTTTTTTTTTTTTTTTTTTTTTTTTTTTTTGTTTATGTGTGTGTGGACATTTCAGTTGTCCTCTCCAACCCCTGTTTCTCCCTCCACCTCACATCAGTGTTCACTGCAGACTTCCTCTGTCACTTTTATAAGCTGCCAGAAGGGAAGTGACCTGGTTACGTGTCCAGCTCTGCAAGCTACCTCAGCAATGCTTTTCCTCCCTCTCTACAGCAGCCCTGGGCGAACGCAATGTCCTCAGTCTGAGAGTGCATGTGAAGCAGGGAGGTTACAGTCAGCACCACAGTTCACCCCCACAGTTCACAGAGTTGACATCTGCACTCACTGACTTGTGACAACTCTGTTACAAAGCCTGTCGTCACTGACTCCAGGTAGAAGTAATGAAATAAGATTATTTTGATTTATTATTGCTGTTATTGTTATTATTATTATTTTACTATTGTTATTATTATTATTTTACTACTGTTATTATTATTGTAATCAGTGTGAACTGCTGACAGTAGATGCTTCTTTGGAAATAACTCATTAATCATGGCAGCTGCCCATGGGAGGAGCCACCCATAGCCCTGATCCAGCAGCACTTACGCAGCAGGATGCCCATGTTATCAGTAAGGAAATCCATGTGCTTGACTCTACGTACGCAAGTGTCCTCACTAGTTCCTGAAGGCAGCAAAAAGAGAAAGTCCTACCCATCCTCATTCAGTGTTTTTAGTAATGTTTGCTACAGCAAGATGTTCCTGTTTGTTGCTTCCCTCCTAAACAGAGAGTCAATTTACCCTCACCGAGACTCAAACTGACTGTCCAGTGTAAACCCACAAAGCAATTTAGCACCACAAAGCTGCTTGCCCACCCTCTGTTCCAGAGCAGTGCGATGGGGATAAGAATAAAAAAAAAGTAAAACTTGTGGGCTGAGATAAAGATAGTTTAACAGGGCAGCAAAAGGGAGAGAAAATAGTAATAATAGAATATGCAAAACAAGTGAGTCACAATACAATTGCTCAGCACCCAATGACCAACGCTGAACCCATCCCTGAACAATAATTGTGTCTTCCCAACCAATTCCTCCCAGTTTAAGTACTGAGCATGATGTCATATGGTATAGAATACCCCTTTGGCAGGCTTAGGTCAGCTGTAGTGGCTGTGCCCCTCCCAGCTTCTTGTGCATCTCCCTACTGGTAAACACAGTAAAAATACAATGATCCTTCTATCTGTATTTGTACCTAAATTTTCCACTGTTCAATTTTATTTCTACACATTCTAATACTTGCATCATTTTTTTCTAGGTTTATAGCATGAAGCTAAGCAAGGAAATCTCAGGGAAGTCCAATTTAAGAACTCAGATATGAAATAGAGGAAGTTTTATAAGTATCCTATTTTTATAAAGTTCCTTCTTCCATGTTAGAAGAAAGGCAGTTCCAAATATAGATTGCTAGTCTATGAGATGCTTGCAGATGCTGACTCACTTTCAGTCACTACAAATGCCTCCAAAGCACCATCGCATGCAGGAAGCTTCTGGAACTGGATCCTGACTGGAATCCATCAGTGCTGTGCCATCAGAGAAAGCAGAGACACTTCACATAGCCTCAGGATTCTGCTCTTCATTGGAGAAGCATATGGAGCTCAATACAGGTGGCAAACTATAAAAAAAGCTCATTTCTATAGGCAAAGGGAAATGATAATGAAAATTATCTGTCTGCAACGAAGAACATGATAAGTAAGAGTATTTTTTTCTAGAAGTGCAATAAATATTTCACTCCCAAATAAAGTGCAGGATCATGAATAGGCAGAAGTTTATGAAATCACTTATGGAAGTTTCTTCTCAAGATCTACAGGCATAACCCAAACCTAAATGCAATCAAATGTGGTGTTTCTTCGTTAATGGACTCTGAAGGTGGCTGCAGGGGAGAGGATACTGGAGCATTGCTGTTTCCTGTGTTACTGACATGACTGTGTGGGCTACCTGCCATCTATCAATGCATGCACAGGGGTGACCCATGCCTGAGGAGAATGCTGCATTAGCTCTGCTGAGAGAGAAAATTCCACCTCCCCACTCCTGAATGTGAACTGAAAATGAAAATTAGCCTGACTGATGAAAGCACTTGGTGAACTATTTCATATGCAGTTTATTTTCACCCCAGAAACTAAGATCTCAATATTCTGTGCTTCAGTATTGTTAAACATTTGAAGTATGGTTTTAAAATTTATTTACCTTATGTTTGTTTCCTACCTATAATATAATTTTGTTAATTTTTACCCAAAGTTTTCAGTTTTATGAATTCTCAAAATTTCCCTGTTTTCATCAGCTTTTTAACCTCTTCCAGTTAGCTATCATCTGTACATTTTTTAATATGTCATTAATTAATTCCATGGGTTCTTAAGGAATTATTTGAATAAAGAGTCAAAGTTCACTTAAGCCAAGGTAAAGTCATTGATATTTCATATTCCAGATCAAACCTCAAAACTCAGTCTCAATCAAATCTCTTGAGTTGCAGTCTCTTGACAGATACCTCCCTTCATCTGGATATATTAGGTTGAACCATTCATGCATGCTTTCCTTAATCCCACTAGTCTCTCATATCCGTGTCTGTGCAAAGTGAATCTGAACTGCTTCTCAAGTGTCTCAGGAGACAGTGGTATCAACTGACTTGGTAAATTCAAATCTATTGCGTATCCTGTATCACTGGCTCTGAAAAAACAGACTGTATGAAACACCACTAATGCTTTCCTGTCACTTGCTCCAATCTCTTAAATCAGAGCTGCCCTGGGACCAGGAAGGGTATCAGCACTCTCGACCCCAACACCTGAGTCCACCAGTCCCACCTCTGTGTGGCCCATTCTACCTGGCATGCAGTCCAAGGCAGAGGTTCATCGCCATACAGATAAACCCTTGCAATTTCCCTCAGCATCCCATTTGGGAGCAAAGCCTTCAATTTGCTTCACAGTCTGAGGTGTGCTGTGGGGCACGTGTCTGTCTCCATGCGACTGTAGAAAGGGAGGGGGCAGAGAAGCTATTAGCAAGGAGAAAAGATTTTTCCCAGTTGTGGTAAAGTAATGGGAAGCAAATAAGCTGGATTTATTGCTTTTTCTCAGTTCTACATTACAATTTGGTCTGAGCTCCCAATAGCCATACTTGATTCCCTAGAGGTTTTTACACATTATACGGGAAGTTTACAAGTCAGCATCCTTTTTTGTGGGTTCCTTTTTTTTTTAATCTTTTAACTCAGGTAGATGCTAAGTGCTATCTACAGATGTTGATATAGTCTGTTGCAAATATCATCAAGTCATTACTTCCAGCAGTAATACACATCTAGTTAATCCACAATGATAGTGAGCTTTTGGTGTGAAGGCTATTTTTACATGGTAAAAGATACAAAAAATATCATCACCTTTGATGATTAAATCCACATACCATTCAGTTCTCCTTTCAAGGGTCTGATCTTCCATGGCTAGTTTTAGCTTCTCTTCTCCTATCACTGACTGAGTTCAGTGGGAATGTGTCTACTGACTGACCCACAGAACAAAGTCCTCATTTTGTCTGCAGATTCCTCCTTGTTACTGAATTAACTGTATCTATCCTTGCTAAGTTTCTCAATTTGCTCTTCCCCATGGTTTTCCAAGCCTGGACATACAGAGTATATGATCCCACATTCTAGATAATTCTAAAAAATATGGACAAGATTTATTTTCTCTAAGTATTAGATCCTTTCATTAATACAGAATATTTCAGGATAACTAGTAATGACAAGCAAGCAGAATTTTTAATATTGTAAAGAACATTACTTAGTGACTTGAATTTCTCCCAGCAGGATTCTTCCAGCCTGCGTTTAGGAATAGAGTCAGGACACTGTGGAGAAGTGCTTTTTGCTGAGGCAGATAACGGGTTTCATTTGGAAGACAAGGAGAATGGCAGACAATCGAGAATGTGACTTGCTTTTGCTCTCCTGCAGACTGGGGCCAAAGTCAGGCCCCACAAGGGAAGATGTGGGGTCCTGGGACTGTAAAGCAGCAGGGATTTGAGGTTTATAGAGCACTAGGTCCATGCAAATATGATAGTGACTCTAGACCTGTGGGTGTGCTGGCCATCTGTGTGATGGTATGCAAATGACTGTATGCTTATGCCAGGTGGGACTATATGCCTTCTTAATGGCTCGTCTCTCTTTTTTAAATTTTCTTGTCATTAGCTAAGAAAAATACCCAATTAATTTCAAGAAGGTTTTTTCTTGACAAGTCCATGTCAACTTTTATGAATATTTTGATCTCCCAAGTTTTTTGAAGCTTGTTTAATTATTTGTTCCAATAGTCTGTCAGAAGCTGATGATACAATGACTGGTCTATAATTCCCAAATTCTCTTTTTATCTCCCTGCTGTCATTATCAGGAAAAACGTTTTTCACTCTGACACCATTTCTCACAGCATTCTCCTAGAAAATACTGACCCATGGCTTATATGGACGTGCTCTTCTCTGGGTAAAGAAATGGCTGCATGTCTGGGCCCAGGGAGTTGTGATGAATGAAGTTATATCCAGTTGGCAGCCAGTCCAGTGGTGTTCCACAGGGTGCAGTATTTGGGCCGTGTCTGTTTCATATCTTTAATAATTATCAGTACTATGGGATCAAATGCACCCTCTGTAAGTTTGCAGATGACACTAAGTGGTGTGAGAGTGTTGATCTGCTTGGGGGAAGAATCTGCTCTACAGAAGGATCTAAACAGGATAGACTCATGAGTCAAGGCCAGCTGTAAGGTGTTCAACGATGCTCAATGCTGGGTCCTGTCACAACAACTCCATGCAATGCAACCAGACTGGGAATGAATGGCTGGAAAGCTGCCCAGTAGGAAAGGATCCGGGGATGCTGGTTAATAGCTGGCTGAATATGAGCCAGCAATGTTCACAGGTGGCCAAGAAGGCCAACAGCATCATGGCTTGTATCAGAAATAGTATGGCCAGCAGAACTAGGGAAGTGATGTTTCCCCTGTACTCAGCATTGGTGAGGTCACTCCTCAAACACTGTGTTCAGTTTTGGGCTCTTTCCTACAAGAAAAAGATTGAGCTGCTGGAGCATGTGCAAAGAAAGGCAATAAAGCTGGTGAAAGGTCTGGAGGGCAAATCTAATGAGTGACTGAGGGAACTGGGGCTGTTTAGTCTAGTGAAAAGGAGGCTGAGGGGAGACCTTACTGCTCTTACAATTACCTGAAAAGAGGTTGTAGTGAGGCAGGTGTTGGCCTCTTCTCCCAAATAACAAAATAATAGGCTGGAATAAAATGGTCTCAAGTTGCAACAGGAGAGGTTTAGATTGGATATTAGGAAAAAATTCTTAACTGAGAGAGTAGCCAAGCATTGGAATAGGTTGCCCAGAGAAGTGGTTGAGTTACCATCTCTGGAGAAATTTAAAAGATGTGTAGATGTGGTGCTGAGGGACATGGATTAGTGGTGAAATTGGCAGTGTTAGGTTTACAGCTGGACTTGATGATCTTAAAGGACTTTTCCAACCTAAATGATACTGTGATTCTGTGATACTTGTCATGTTCAGGTGCTCAGACAATCAGAAATGGCCCTGCGTTTGCTGCAGTCAGTGCTCAAAGATTTCGGGATAAAATGCAGCAGCCTTGGCCAATTTGAAAGCATTCATTTACCAGAGTATTATCCATTCCTTCACTGGTTCAAGCTATTTTACTTATGTTCAATTCCTAGAAGTTGAATTTTCTTTGTTAGTCCATATAAAATAGACCTTAATGAGCCAGCTTTCTTGCCACTACCAAACATTACATTTTTCTTCTACAGAATGTTTTACTTGGTCTCCCTTTTTCAGCTAATGTACTTCTTATTTGTCATGACCCAGTCTAAATCTGAGCCTTGGTCTCTACTCCCATTCCCTGCACCAGGTAGGGCTTATTTGAAGAATGGACAAAACCCTCATGGCTTTATCTAGTTGACTTTTGAAATCATCTATGGATGGAGAGTGCACAGAATCCATGTTTGCCCACTCCTACCATGAAAAATGTTCCCCATACATCTCTCTCAAGTTTTTATTTTAAGACTGATGACTAGGAATATATCAGCTGCAAACAAAGCTTTCCCAGTGCTTGGGGCTATAATAAAGTTTTCATCCAACTCCCTCTCTCTCTCATGTCTTCTCTGAAACTTTCTGAGAGCTGAGTTTGTGTTGCAACTTTTATTTCCAGCAAATCACTTATGGGGTGTACATGCTAGGTCTCTCCTGGATTGTACATTGTTTTCCTGAAAAGCAGATTAAATTGATTATTAACAGTCACCTCTGTTATCTTCTCCTTTCTGCTAAATATTGTTCCAGCAGAGCAGCACCTTCACAGACTACAGACAAGGGGCATACACATATCTGTACTAACAGGTGAATACATTTGCAAATGCAGATGCGCATAGAAATATCTGAGGAAACAATTTTGTTTTTGTTTTATTTTCATGGTATTTCAGCCTAAAAATTACAAACAATAAAATGGAATTCTTAAGCATGCTCTTATGTGCTTATTTCTTAGCTATTTGTGTTCATTGTAAATACCTTTAGTATACCTCATTTTTCAATGAGAGGCAGGATGGCCCCTGGGAGACAGAAGATTGCTGGCAAGAAATCTTGTCTGACCCATTTCCAGCAGCCAGGTGAGCTCTTTTCACTCAGTGCAGTATACAGGTGGTTTGATGCCTGAAGTCACAGGCAGGAGTCAGTGACAAGCACAATCCCAGGAGAGGCTGGGCAGGTGGCACCCCTTGGAGGACAATGTACTCCCTGCCAAAGCCAGTAGCATTGCATGTCATGAAAGGCTGTTGTGCTACTGCAGATCCCAGCTTGAACCTAAAAGAGAGGAGAGCAGAGCATCTTTGCTCTCCATTTTCCCAACTGTTCAGGGAAAATACCTAGATGGAGGGGTTTATCCTCTTGACCAAACCACAAATACCATGTAGCCTGAGTGCTGCTGAGGAAAGAAGACTTATTTTTCTATTCAGCAGAGCAAAACCAGAGCACAAACTAGCTCTCTGCAGACAGTCATTGAATTCATTGGATAATCTGCTGCAAATTATTTGCCTGGTTCTATTAATTACTGCTTGTAAAGTGCTTGAAGGGTTAAATGCCCTTGAGCCATTATTCACCTAATCTTTGCCCCCAAACTGACATCAATGAGAAACTCTTGATGGTGATGGTAGCCACTGCAGCAGCAGTACTGAATTTTCAAACCTTCCCAAGGCAAGAAAAGGAAAAAAAATATTTTCCCCTTCATTTTATGGTCTGTTGAATCTTCTGTTTCCCTTGTTGTGTAGCAGGAATAATGTTCATAACCTTGGAGTATCCTTGTGGTTTTCCAAATGCCTCAGATTTAATTTGTCATCTTACACACACACACACACACACACAAAAAAAAAATTTATTGCCTTATGTATTCCTTTGCTGTGAATATTGTCCCTTCCCCAACTCTGCAGAAGGGTCCTGGAGACTAACAATAGTCCCGTGGAGTTGTTTCTCAGCTGGTGAGAAGCCCTGCTTTGTGCCTCAGCAGGCAGAGATTGCACAAGAAGACGGACTCTGATGGAGAGGAGAGTTCAACCCAGACCTTTTAGTACTGGTCTGAGTTCCAAGCACTCATTTCAGACAATACATAAGAAACATAATAAGATTCACATATAAACTCTTTGTTGCTAAGTCCAAACCCCAACATGCAAGAATAAGCTTTGTGAATAGGGAGGTCTCTGAACTGAAAGGTGCCCTGGGGCAGGTGGTAGGGAAAGGAATTGTTCTGGCTGATGGTGCCTGCCCCTGGCTGAGGCTCAACAGAAAGGCCTGTGGCCAGGTCTTCTTGTCTGAACCTCTCAACGGCTGGCGTTTGGGTTACTGGCCCTCCAAAAAGAATATGCTCTTATCATGCAAAGAAAAGAAAAGTATCCAGGCTGTTCCAGGTACAGGTGCTCTTGCCTGTTAACTAGGCATTGAGGTTCAGATCCCTGAATTCAATTTCCCTCTGTAGAAATAACATTCTGCAGTTTGGGGGCTGGCACAGCACTTATCTAACTGGAGAAGTTTTATGACTGTCTTATCCACCCGAGCACACACCAGTTTTGACGGAGAAAAGGAATAAAGGCATTACCCTTTAAATCTGTCCTTGACATTCAGCCTTCTCTCCTTTCACCCACTACAGATGTCTTGTGGGTAGTCATAGTACCTATGAGAACATGAACTGCAATGTCAGGGTGCTCTGTGGCTAAGGGGAAAGCCAGAGCAGAATCACAGCAGCCCTTTTCTCCTTGCACAGCCCCTGCAAAAATTCTATAGAGTCCTATTGAAATTGCAATCGGAAGTATGCGGAGGCTGTGTCTGTTAGGCTACCATGCATTATGCCAGTGCTTCCAACTTGCAGCCAAAATGCTTGAGACATACAATGGATGAAAAGACCATCTATGGGACAGAATGAGGAATAACCTGTCCAATACACTGTCACAGGTTAGAAGCAGAGCTGCTACCTTGAAGTCCCAGGCCGTGTTTACGGAAACACTGTGTAGATGCATAGTCCTAATAGAGCCCATGATACTCTTTTGTGCATGAAGCCCACGTTACAAAGCTGTTTTGGATGCTCCAGCATCCATAGGGTTATCCATAGTGTTAGACAGCTCTTTATGTAAGGCCATTGCTCCACGCTGCATTAACTTCCTGCAGAGTAGAAAAGATTTGGCCTGCAACATCTTCACAGCAGACTGAAATTACAGCACTGAGATAACTAGTAGATTGAGTCAAGGTCCAGGTCCGCAGGAAGACAGTGAACATCTGCTGCAGCCTTCTGCCACTTGGCACAACAGTGTGTGATATATCTATGTCAATTCAGATGCAAACCTGAAGACGTTGCATTTTTTTTAGATTTTAGCTCATTTTCTCATTAATCATCTGAATTTAAGTGAGCCGCAAAGTGCTTTGCATTAGGCAATCCCATTTGGGCACATTGTGAAGAGAAATAAATGAGATTATTTTATCTGCAGATTGAGACCAGGTCAGATAACTATAAGCTCCCTTCCTTTGCCTGACCTGTAATTCCCCACCCTACCATCAGCTCTTGCAGTAACAAGCAGTGTCCTTCACATGTTGCTGAGCCATGAGAAAAGAAGGGAAAGGCTTCCTGCAACACACTCAATTTCCATTTCCAGGTGCAGTACCCGCCAGTGAGGATGTAAGAGGGCACTCTGTGCCTCACCTTTCCTAAACTCCTCCACCCAAGGTCACTGCTGCCAAACTCTATGGTCTCATCAGACATATGAAGGGAAAACTGACCTCTCCCTGATCTCCAGCCACATGGATACTAACAGAAAATGTGGGGCCATACCTAGAGATAGAAGAAAAAGAAATCAGGGAGCAAAGCCCAGCATCTGTACTGTCCAGTGCTGGCTCCAGGCTGGGCGCAAAGGATGCTCTTAAGTTTCCCAAGACAGGGCAGGGCTGTGCTGAATTGTGTGTATATCTGTGACTGCAACAGCCACAGGAGCCACCGGAAAACTGAGGGTAGCCAGAGGGAGAGGGAAGGATGAGGGATGCCTGGACAGGCCATCCGTCTTGGTTTGTCAGGCCAGCTGCTGCTATTCCTGTTCACGTCTTAACTGGGTGAAAAGTAAAGGGTGCACCTGGAGGCAGTCACGTCAACTGAGACATATCCTTTTCTTTGGAGGCAAATGACGGATGTGGAGGTAGAAAAGGACAATAATAGCTGTGGATAGTGACCAGTAATCTCTCCTGAAGTCCTTAAATGGTGCATCAGTGGTCAACATCATTGCAATGAGGGACAGAAGGAGAGAAGGGAAATAGGGGAGAGAGGAATAGAGGAATAGAGGAAGGAAGGAAGGAAGGAAGGAAGGAAGGAAGGAAGGAAGGAAGGAAGGAAGGAAGGAAGGAAGGAGAATAAAATATGCAAGCTTTCTGTCATGAAAAAGCAGCTTTAATTGTTGCAAGGCACTTGCAACTGTACCCTGTGCAGCATCTTCCAGGCAAACAAATCCTCAGTATGACATAGCTGACAATAAGGATGAGGGGAATGGGACTATTTTTCTCTTAGGGGAAATCTGTGTTAAGCCCCTGTGTTGATGGAAAACCACAGTGGGAACTTCTGCCTCCACGCAGAGCCTGCGTTTCATAGAAAACTCAGCTGGTCGCTCTTGTGCCTCTGGGGCACTGAGTTCAGCTCGGCACTGATTTCAGCCCAGCACTGAGCCCAGCACTGAGCCCAGCTCTGACCCAGGAGGTACAGTGACAGGTGCAATGAGTGTGTCCACTCACCATGTTTGCTTTCTGTTGTAAGTCAGGACACTCATCACAAGCAGCTGTTGCCAGATGTCTTTAGTTACCACTGCAGATCACTGCACACCCACAGTGGTATTTCTTTCTTTCATATTTTTTATGCAAATGTCCAGGGCTAATGCCTTGCACTGAGCATGGACTTCTCCAGCAGGCGCAGGCTGCCAGCATGTCCTCACAGCCCTCTAATAGAGAGTGTCAAATGAGGACAGACCAGAAATAGCATTTCAGTAGCTTCATGTAGATTCATTTCTATTGCATGAAAAATGTCCCTTCCACTAACCACCTCCTCAAAGGTCCATCTTCCAGTATCCTCTCTATACTATAGCTTTATGCACAGAATGTGCTTTCCCAGCAACTCTGAAGTTTTGTTTTGCTCTACCAAACCAGAATGACCAGTGCCAATTGCAATGCAGAGGTAAACTGTAGTGGAGTCCCCACTGGGCTGCAGGGGCTGAGATCTGTTGGGTTCGGCAGTAGCAGTGTCAGAGCTGTAGCCCAGCAAACCCAGCAAAATTCTCACTTGAGTATCCTAGCCAGTAGCTCCAGCTCTCCTCTTCCCTGAGCAAATACAACTAGGAGAGAAAGAATGCAGTGTTCCTCTTATTTGCACAGAGGGCTGGTGAATGTGTGTATGTGTGTGTGTTAGAGGAAAGGATCGATTAATTACATGATGATGGGAGCGAGAATACTCTCAAGGCTCTGGTTCTGCCCCCTACCAGATTTTACTGGCATTTTCTGAACATTTCTATTAGCACAGCAGGCGTAGCTTGTATGCAAACAAATCAAATAATGTTCAGTTATTGTTTGGTATGATGAGAGCCTGGGATTCTTTTTTTTTTCTTTTTTTTTTCCCCAAGTATTGTTTCTATTTGTTAATATGGCTCACTTTCTAATCTGTCTTCGTAGGAGGCTTGTCTGTTTTGACATTGTCAGTTGCATGTAGTCAGAGTGCTCATCTCTGTCCTGGAGAGGCATTTAAGGCCAACTGGGTTTCTATGTTTTCTTTTTTGCTTTTCTCTTCGTTTTCAGAGAAGACAAGCATAAAGGATAGGAATAAAATTGCTTGGTAAGAAAGGCAAACATATAATTAGCAAAAATAAATACATCATTATTTGATGGTTTTCATGCATGTTAGTCTTTCAACAGTTCATGAAGTGTTTTATCCAGATTGTAAAATACTCATATTTATACGTTGCTCAGAAAGAGATGCGATGCCCTGGAGAGGCTAATTCTTGGTTTGCAGATTGTTTACAAGCTGTCAATTGTAATTTGAATATATTTGCAATTTGAATATATTTGCAATTCAAAGGGTTGATAAATAATGTAAGTCATGTTGTGTATTTTCTGCTCTTGAGCTGTAGTGCACCCCTGTGTCAGTAACACCAAGGCAGGCAAGCATTTGCCTCCCCATCTGCCTCTCAAATCACGCATTTACTAGAGCAAGCAAATGTAATACCCAAGAGTACCTCTGGGATCTGATAATAGTGTTCTGTATTGCCTGACTCCCTGGAAAGCTCTGATCTCATGGCATTGTGTGTGGCCACCTTTCGCTGAGTCCTGCCTCAGCTACAACTCACACATCAAGAAGAAGTGTAGTCAGTATGTTTTCTCTGTATGGCACCTAGTGCACTGTGGGACAGCCAGCCTGGAAAGGACAAAAGAAAAACTATGCTGCAACAACTGTAGGCTTTGCATGGTGAAGGCTTTGCTTGTGAAAGGGTGACTGAGAACTCAAAGGGCTCGAGTCCATTATTCCAGACATGTGGGGTGACTGTTCTTTGAAGGATGATTAATACAACTATCAACACAATACAGTTTGCAAATTGTGTTTTACAATAAAAACGTCAAATACAGCATTTGCTTCTGGTTTCTATTTTATCCTCCTTATTCGAAATGAACTTTTCTAAGTACTTTCATAAATGAAGAGAGAAACATTGGATATTCCTAGGTGATAGGGTTATTATTTAAAGCAATATGCCTGCCTTTCATTCTATTTCTCCTTGGTACCAATTCTCTTTGGTGGAATCAACCCCATTCCTCACAAGGAATTATGCTAGAAAGTCCTTTCACTTCATCCCCTGGTGGAAAAAAAATTCCATCCCCTCTTCTTCTCTTTAATATCTTCATGGATGTCAAAGTCCATTGTGTGTGACTTGCTCGTACATAAGTACAAGTAGCCACTCTGAGTGTCATATATCAATATTTTCAAATGTGCATATTTCTCCACCTTTACAATAGCTTGAGATGATTCTCCATCCCTACAGTTAATTTTTTTTCATAATTTTGAATACAAATCTCTGTTCTGCTATTTACCCTCATTACTACTTGTTCTCTCTGCTATAAAAAATAAATTATTCTTTTTGTGGCAGTTTCTTATATATCTGTGACTTCTTGAGTGTTACTGAGTCTCCTCCTAAATTTGCCTGATCTTTTCTGATAGACAACATTTTTCTCTAAGACTGTCCTTGTTTTTTTTTTTCTAGACTATATTTAGGTGTTTCACATCTTTCTTGAAGTCTGTGTCCACAAGACTCAACTCTCTATCAGTCAGGACCTGGATAGACTGGAAGCACATCTTACCTCAGGTGTGATACTCAACTTTATCTACTCCTGTTAAGAAATTTTCTTTGTAGACAAGTATGACATAATAGAAAAATTTTTGCTTGCAGTGTGCTGTATGCAGTGTACTCTCTTTTGCTATAGAGATGTTTGCTCCCGGCTTGTGTTTGTGCAGACAATACCTTTCAAATAACAATTATTTTCCTCTGCATTTACTGAAATATGCCTATTTTCTTTCAGAATATTTATGATTCTGTGATTCTGTGATTTAGGCTTTTTCTTACTGCCAGTTTTAGGAGGAACTGACAGAGGAGACTGATTGATTAATTTTCCAGAGTACTGCATGAACCACATAGTTTTTTGTTACTTTCATAGATCTTCTCTGCTTGGACTCCCTGGTCTGTATGTGGTCTTGGGTGTCTATCAGGTTAAGACAAGCTGGGGAATGGGGAGGTCATGATCTGGAGGTACTCTGGGGATGCTTTCCCTTTATCTAAAGAGTGGGATGGCATCCACACAAGACAGATAAAGGTCTCCTGGCACTGAAAGTGAGAGTGGGAGCGTAACAGAAAAGTAACTACCCAAATCCTGAAGCTGACAAACTCTCTAAAACTGGACGTATTCCTGTCACAGGCAAAAGTGCTTACTGCAATTTGTGATGCCAAATTGCTATCTTTAATACGTGTTCTGTGTGGACACAGACCATTTACAAGAAAAGTAACCAGTTTGATAAAATATCTCCATGCAGACTATCCCCAAGTCTTTCCCACTCTCATTATCTTAAACTCTTTGAACTGTGTCAACCCACCATTAGCATATGCCATGTGTACAGAGTCAATTGTTACCCTGAGGAATGGGATGGATGATGACATGCTTAGATAGCAATGCTTTAAATTAAGATTCCTGAATATGCCTCTGATGTATGGAGGTTAATTAAGAAGCTATTGTGAGCTGGATAAATACCATTTGCTTATTGAAAACATAAGTCATGACAATTAGCAACAAAGTCATAAATATATTTCCCTAAGGGTCAGATCCTGCAGCACTTAGTCATTTGAGCAATTCTTACTCACATGAGTAGTCCCATTGAATGAATTGAGACTACACGTATGAGTTCATTTATCTGTATGACTAAGAAGTTGCATGGTTGGGTCCTACACAACTGTTAATGTAAAATGAATATATTTTCAATGATAAATTGGTATTCAGATGGACTATAATGATTGTTTATATCCAAGTCTTGTTTTAATAGACTGGTTTAGCCTGCCAAGTAAATAAATCCAGATTTTTACTAATAACCAAGTGAGAGAAAATCAACAATTACTGATTAAAAGCAGAATTCTGACATAGACAGAAAGCAAGTGTGAGGTTTTATTAGGTCCATTTACAATATATACATTTTGCTGGTTGCTGAATAGAAAACTGGTGCCTCTTCACCACTAAATTGAGTTCTGAGTGAGTTTGCTCCAGAACTAAAACCAGGAAAGCTGTGTGAGGCTGACAGGGAAGAGTGCCTGGAGAGCAACAACCCAGGCCATCATGCTATTGCAACCCAAGATGCTCGTGCTACATGATGCTGTACTCTGTCATGTAAAATTTTATCTCCTGCTCTGCTAGACCACTGGTCTTCTTTTGCTCCTCTGCAATACCTTTATCTTGTAGGCATGCTAAGAGTTAGGGAACTCCCACAAAGCATGTGCTGGCAGACATGAAGAACTGCACTCTTCCTCTGGTATTGTGAACTGGAAGGGAGAGATCCACTGTGACTCTTTTATCTTAAGACTGTTTTCCAGAATTGAATGATCCACTGAGTGTGTGGGAGAAAACAGAGCTCTCCTTCTTCTGAAAGATCCTCTTAGACTTAACTGCATCCATCTGCTCCCCTGGGAAAAAGCCTCTGTGGGAACACTTCAGTATATGCAGAGAACAAATGGTGCAAAAAGAAATTCTGCTTGCAGTCCTGTGGACTCAGTCATGTATGAGATTCAAACACCCCTCAACTTCAAAGGCCAAGACCTGATGACACAAAAAGCACAAAAAAAAATAGTCATGGCACCATGTGATCCTTAGAAGTCCCATGAAATCTCTGTCTGTGATCAGACACAGCACAACTTCCTTTGTACTTCTAGTTGCACCTGAGTGAGATTCAGTGGAGATACTTCTGGTAAGAACAAATAGTTGGAGTTTCCCTTTCTAGACTTTAGTCTAGTCTGTCTGGGGGAGAGGAAGGGGGGAAAAAAACCCTCCTTCAGAAACTTCACCTTGCAATTTTTTGATGCTGTACTCTTGGCTTCCCTTTCGAGTGCTAAAAACCGTCTGAGGATGGTGAAGGAAAGGTTGTCCTGATACCACCTGTCTGAGTGTTTCCAGAGTCTCTACCTCCTTCAAGACTTTCAGACTGGGGTCAGGTTTTTTTGGCAGATGAAGTAGCTGTTCAAAGTCAAAATAATACCTCATGTAAAGACCAAAAGAAACCAAAGCAAATTGAACTTGAATATTTAGCAATTTAACCACTCAAAACTCATAGTAATGCACTCTTTGACATTTGATTTTCTGTATTGGGAAAATAAATATAATTTATGACTGCACATTATGATTCTCTGATGTCCCTCAGATCCACACCACCTACCTAAGGGATACAAACCCATTAATAAATAAAAGCTAAGAAATTCCTCCCTTGATTTATAAGCATCCATGATAAAAGGGAAGGTTGTGATTTGGGAAAAACTTACTATTGGGGCTTTCTGACATTTATTTATTAATTTTCACTAATTACTTACTTTACAAACACTTTCCCCATTCCACACCAGAGGAATGTAATAAAAGTAACAATACAAAACAGCAAATTAAATAATTGTAAAAAAAACCCCATAACTGGCCGGTGAAGCTGCATTATGTTCTGGGATTTGGTATTTATTTTAAAGAGCATCACTTTCACTTATTTTTTGCCTTTTTCAATTGAAGTCAGCTGTCCTCCCTGAAAATCTGGACCTAGAGAGAATATGTCCTGCCTGATCTAGCTTCCCCTGAGTACCCACAGCCACTTCCACTGCTGCAGGGAGAAGAGTAAGGATGCTGGTGCTGCTCTGTCTGTGTGTGGTCTGGGGCTGTGTCTGACAAAGGAGCCCACGCAGCCTGCAGTGCTCCCTGTGCATGCACAGCCGGGTGAGCAGAGGGACTCACATCTGTTGGCAAAGGCCTCTTCTGCTTTTCAGAGAAACAGCAATGAAAGGAAGGGACAGAAAGAATAAATGGGGTGATGATATCAAAAGGAGGAGGAAAAAAGCAGGTGAGGAGAATAATGAGGCAACAAGTGTGGAAAGCAGTCACGTAACAAGACAAGGTGGACCACAATCATTGGCATTTGCATTCATAGATGAGTTGAGTAATAAGTAAAGGGTCAGCTGGAGAAGTTGGCCTGTCAGGAAATACTGTGGGAGGCAGGCTGTTCCTCTATGCAGCTCTGGGGCCCTTTTAGTGTTCCCCCTAGGATTCACACCTCCTTCTGGGAGCTGACAAAGATAGAAGTTAATGACAGCAGTTAACACGTTAGATCACCGGGTCATGCTGCTTTTGCTCCCCCTTCAAGCCCCTTCACTTCAAGTAAACAGACAGGACCATAGACTGGAAATATGTCCTCTGGTACTTCCGCAACACAAACACTGCGGTAATGGAAAAACAGTCTGTTTATCCTCAGAGTGTTAGCAGATGGCAACCCCTTCCTTCTTCCTCTCACTGCTGCAAGCCAAACTCTTGATGCATCCCCAAGGCCATTGCTTGAGACCGATATCTTCAAAGACCCTCAATGGGATCTGTCATGGGACACAGGTCATAGAATCATAGAATCATAGAACAGTTTAGGTTGGAGGGGATCTTAAAGATCATACGGTTCCAGCCCCCCTGCCATGGGTAGGGACACCTCCCACCAGACCAGGCTGCCCCACCAGTGGAAGTGCCTCTCTACTCTAATGGTGAGGAAATTCCTCCTTATGTCTAGTCTAAATCTGCCCCTCTCCAGTTTATACTCATTGCCTCTAGTCCTATCACCACAAGCCTATATGAAAAGTCTCTCCCCAGCTTTCTTGTAGTCCCTTTCAGGTACTGGAAAGTCACTATAAGGTCTCCTCAGGGCCTTCTCTTCTCCAGGCTCAACAACCCCAACTCTCTCAGCCTGTCCTCATATGGGAGGTGCTCCAGCTCTCTGATCGTCTTTGTAGCCCTCCTCTGGACACTTTCCAACGGTTCCATATCCTTCTTTTGTTGAGGATTCCAGAACTGGACACAGTACTCCAGATTAAATCTCACAAGAGAGGAATAGAGGGGCAGAATCCCTTGACCTGCTGACCACTCTTCTTTTGGTGCCACCCTGGATGTGGTTGGCCTTCTGGGCTGGGAGCACACACTGCTGGCTCATGTTGAGCTTCTCATCAGCCAGCACCCTCAAGTCCTTCTCTGCAGGACAGCTCTCAATCACATCACCCCCAATCCTGTACTGAAATCGGGGATTGCCCTGACCCAGGGCACTTGGCCTTGTTGAACATCATGAGGTTCACACAGGCTCACTTCTCCAGCTTGTAAATGGTGTGATGAAAGTGAATCCCGTACACTCTTAGGGGCTTGTACAGGAGCATTGATTACAATGCACAGGGTGCACAGAGATAACCTGTAGATACACTAGCTTTAACTAAGGTATTGCACAGAAGCAACATGCTGCTGCAAAAAAGAGCAGTTTAGCCAGAGGCAGGCATACCCTCTTACAAGTGCTCCACAAGGAAGAGAATAAATGGAGGGGCTTATATCTGCTCTATGGGCCCTCATGTCCCAGCTGGCATTAAACACCCTCATGCCTACCCAGGGACCAGAACCAGTCTCCCCTACCAGTCAACTGGAAGCTCCATTTCATCTGCATCTAAGGAGAGACAAGAGGAGAAGAGGTGGCAACAGCCCTCCAATTATCCTTCTTTGCTGAGACTCTGGAGCCCACAGGTGCACAGCCTTTTCCAGATCCAGCTGAGCCATTGGCGAACCTCTCCCTGGCCACTTGCTTTGTCTCTTGCTGAGACCTCCCAGCTAGGCTGTGTGTGGGAACACTTCTCCACTCAGTGCATTCAAAGTGCTGATTACAAAATGTTCAGTTAGAGACAGAATGACATGGGTTAGATAGGGCTCAAAGCAGCCCCACCTGACAGACTAGAGGGGTCGTAGCTGCTTCAATGGCAAAGGAGGCAGGGGTTGGGAGTGCACTGCTGTACGTATCCATAACGCTACATTCCCTCAAAACTAGATACAGAGCTACCAGGAGGGATCAAAAGTATCTGGGACAGGCTGGGAAGGATACTCTTAAGCAAAAACACATACTGGATGGATACCTGAATCCAGGACTGCAACAGGATCTGATTCTGCCCTCTACAGCTTATATATGGGTTTTGATTGCCTCTGATTTTGTTATACTTAAATTTTTCCACTGTAAGGATTAGGTCCACAGCCAATACAGGAGCATTTCTGATTTTATCTGTGGATTCTCAGCATCTTGTGCTATGAAGGTTGAGAGGTAACAAGCACATAAGTTAGGGCTTATCAGTAAAGTAGAGAGTAAACTACTGCAACAAGAAAGAGAAAGCCAATTACCACCCTGCTGATAGCCTTGACACCCAAATAACCACAGGAATCACTGTCTGTTTCTTGTACTCTGACGGAGAGCTGAGTGACTTCTTGGCAGGAGTTTAAAGAGAGCATGGCTGGGTGAGACCTGCAATCTGCACTTGTGAAACGCTGTTCTGTGCTTTGACCTTGCAAGTGAGGTTCATGCCACCTCACTCTAGACATCTCATCTTCCTCCAAGAAAAGTCACTCCTTTTACAGTCGAAGGAGAGAACATGCATTTGTACTGAGTGACTCACCTAATGAACTTTAGACACCTCCTTTAGGAAGAGGTGCATGGCACTGCCATTCTCGCATTATCCAGTCTAGAAAGTAGATGCCTGGTTGTGATGTAGATAATACAACTGTACACACTTGGCCAGGTGAATCCTAGCTGTCTTCAATTGAGCTGAAAAAACAGGGGATGCTTCAGAGAAGTTGTTCTTGGGGGTTTATGCTCCTCATTTTCCTAAATGTACTGTTGTGCAGAGAAAATCTTCAGTATTAGTGAAGTATTTGAGTATGACACACCATAAAGAGCAGTGCCCAGGAGGTTAATTTCTCTGTGTTCAGACCAAGGTTTGTGTGTCAGCACCCGTATAAGACCCATGGCTGTATGTTGAACAATGAACATAAGAATGACATACTGGCTAGCCTCCATTTGCTGTTACATACTCAGAGCTGGACAGAGTCAACATCGATGGGACAGGGTAGAGTGGGGAACTGGGTCTACAGTAACTAGTGTACGGTAGGAAATGAGGATGCATTCTATGCAGGGTAGGTGCATCCTGCTCACCTTCTCCAGTAAATATACATTTGGTATCGTCAAACATCATCAGACCTGTTTGGGATATTTAACAGCCTCTTCACCTTTCAAGAGGTACAACCTGATGTTCAAGTAGTCCCTAGGCAGCCTGGAGACACAGGGGCACCCTTCTGGCTCCCCATCCTTCTTCTCCCTTTGCAACTCTCCTGCTGCTGAAGCTACTAAAACCTTTCAGAGGCAGTCAATATGAATGGCACTGTTTTAGTCAAAGCTAATTTACACTTTGCTTTGAAATATGCCCAGAGATACACAAACATCTGAAAAACACTTGAAAACTTAGAATGTTCAGCTAGCTACTAACTGCTGCAAAGAACCAGCAGCCTCTTCTGAGATTATCTTGCTGCTGCTCATTACTAACAGCTTCTTATAACCTTCCATTCCCTGAAAAGGCACAGTCCTCATTCCTGCAGCTGCCTTCCTGCTACATGGCCTTAATGCTACACTCTAGAGATACTGTGGAAAGAAAAGTGAATGACATTAAACCAGTGCCAAGGCCACCTATGTTGTTTACCTAATCCTGACAAGTCACAAAAGAATTTGGGGGCTGCACTTTACTCAAGAGGAAGTGATGGTTCCTGTAAGCCATGTATATTTCTTGAGGAGTTTTATTTGCTTTTCACAGTCAAATTCACAATTACCCATTCAGAACACAGCAGTGATGTATCATCCTTCAGTAATGCAGGTATGTATCTTCATCTTTACCACTTGGAGAGGCCTCTTGCTCTGCTTTTGGCTCCCTACAGCATATCTGACTGTGTTGCAACGAGTCTGTGGCTGTTCTCTATCTCACCACCCTGTCAAAGGAAAAGCAGCATAAGATCCCTCACAGGCATATTTTAGATGTGTAATACTGACATGCTTCATAAAACACATCAGCACATTTCAAAAGTTATTTCCAAAATTTAAGCCCATGAGTTTAACAATACCAGGGAGTGGTAACTGTTATACATGCCAAACAAGAATCAGCATACAGCTGTAAGCCACTGAAGGAAATTGGCAGCAGCCAAAGATGCAACAGCAGCTGGTTTTGTCCTGTCCTCTCTTAGATTCCAGTGCTTATAAAAGCCTAAGCTCCAGCAGGAAAAACAAAGGCAAGAATGTATGTCACAGCATACAGTGGAAGGGATAGATATGTGTTCATGGCTCATATGGGTCCCTTCCAACCTGGTTGTTCTGTGATTCTGTGATATGTGTGGTTTTCAAAGCATTCAGGTTCACTCTGAACTTTCCATGGAGCTCTGGCATGAGCCTGTATCAAACAAGTTAATGGCAGAGCTGAAACTCACTTCTAGGTCTCTCACATCCTAAGATAACTTCTCGAGTGGTTTTGAGAACATCAAAAACCCAAAACCTGCTTTCATTCCACCTGGAATACACACACTCTGATAGCCATCAACTTGCTAGCCACACATGACAGCCTGACTGTCCTGTTACTTCACAGTTATAGTCTCTAACCTCACTTCCTAATACTGTAGTGGGAAGGTCACAAAAGATTTATTATATTTTCTGGCCCCAGAAAGCATGTGTGAGGACAAGGCAGGTCTCAGCTTGCTATGCACAAGTTCACAGATGCAAACTTGTGGCATTTAACCTGCTTTACAATAGTGAGGCTCCCACTAAGAAGCTGCTGTACCCAGATGCTAGTGTCCTTTGTGCCTACTTCCTTAACTGCAAGCCTCTTACAAATGACAGCTGCATTGTCTACAAGCCAGGAGTTTCAACATCAGTCCTCATCAGTTCTTCAGTTTGTCTGTCACAGTGTGGTGCAGCTGAAGCATCAACCTCATCACTGGCACTAACCGGGTCATTTACTCCACTACATTGATTTGTTCAGTTGAGTATAGCAGAGCTACAGACTGGGAGAAGCCTGGCTGGAAAACTGCCAGGAGGAGAGGGACCTGGGGGTGTTGGTCAACAGCCGACTGAACATGAGCCAGCAGTGTGCCCAGGTGGCCAAGAAGGCCAATGGCATCCTGGCTTGGATCAGAAACGGTGTGACCAGCAGGTCCAGGGAGGTGATTCTCCCTCTGTATTCAGCACTTGTGAGGCTGCTCCTTGAATATTGTGTCCAGTTCTGGGCCCCTCAGCACAAGAAGGATGTTGAGGCTCTGGAGCAAGTCCAGAGAAGAGCGACAAGGCTGGTGAAGGGGCTGGAGAATAGATCCTATGAGGAGCGTCTGAGAGAGCTGGGGTTGTTTAGCCTGGAGAAGAGGAGGCTGAGAGGAGACCTCATTAACCTCTACAACTACCTGAAAGGTGGTTGTGGAGAGGAGGGAGCTGGCCTCTTCTCCCAAGTGCCAGGGGACAGGACGAGAGGGAATGGCCTCAAGCTCCACCAGGGTAGGTTTAGGCTGGAGATTAGGAGGAGGTTTTTCACAGAAAG
Organism: Coccyzus lansbergi; assembly: GCA_033558105.1. Classification (NCBI taxonomy): domain Eukaryota; kingdom Metazoa; phylum Chordata; class Aves; order Cuculiformes; family Coccyzidae; genus Coccyzus; species Coccyzus lansbergi. Next base: position 75,318 of record JAUMJK010000878.1, read on the forward strand.
GGTCATTGGGCATTGGAATAGGCTGCCCAGGGAGGTGGTTGATTCACCTTCCCTGGAGGTGTTTAAGACACGGGTGGATGAGGTATTGAGGGACTTGGTTTAGTGTTAGATAGGAATGGTTGGACTAGAAGATCCGATGGGTCCCTTCCAACCTGGTTGTTCCGTGATTCTGTGATTCTGTATAGGATACAGTACATTAAAGGCAGAGAATCCTGTGTTTCCTTGCTAACCTTTCAAACTCATGTCAAACGTTAGATGAGATAGAGAACACCAGCAGCAGAGTCCACAGTGCCTCTCTTGGGGCAATACAGATAGAAACTGACAAAAGGAACACAATTCAAATCAATCAAAATGTATGCATAAAGTCAGTAAGGGGTTTTGCAATATTGAATGACAAGAGCAAACTAGAATATGTCAGCAATAGAAGTCTTTTGGATTTTGTACTGAAAATACAAGGAAATATCTTTCCTTTAAGGCCATCAAGGCTAAATGATTTATTGGAGTCAAGGCCTTGTGAGTGATCAAATCTCTATTGATGCCTATGTCTAGCATAGAGAAGACTGGGATACCAAGACAAAATCAGAGTAGGAGACAAGTGGCTGTAGAAGATACAGAGATACAGAGGTGGTTGCTAAATAAGAGACTTACCTTGTCACTTTTCTCATACAGATGTTTGTATGTACAAGGTCCATCTCCCTTTGTCAGCTCCTTAATCACCCATGTCAGAATTTGGCATCAATGTATTCCAGAAACCTCCTAGACTTCTTGTGCACTGTGCACTGCTGTGTTGTCACCTCAACAGTTTTGAGGAAGACAATTATTCATGCAACTATGAAAAAAAAGCAGTTGTAGGAACACCAGAGAAAAATAAAGCTGCACTGATCAGTAAGCTAAGATGAAATGTTTCCAGATTTTAAGGGAGCCTGATGAACTTACACTGAACCTTGGGTAAATATGCACACAAAGTCATGGAGAGCTTAAACTACAAAAAACAAGTTGAAATAGGAATTAGGATTGCTTCTAAGGAAAATGTAGTGAGGCTGGTGATGATCTTCAAAGTTTATTTTAATTGTCATTAGTGTACAATGGATTTTGTGATGAGTGCTGAAAGGACTAGGATCTGAAACCCTGAACACCGTTAAAGACTGGAATTTAAGCATAAGTGCATACACTAGATTAAGGGCTTCAACTCCAACAGAAGCTGGGGAAGTTGTATAAGTTTTGCATATTTCTTGAGTGTTAATCACTCCTTAGCACCTTTGAGAAACAAGTAAACACAGTAATTCTTATTTTACAGTTTAATTCCTCTTTCTTTACATGTAGGGAAAGAGAACTAGGGAAGTTGAGAGATTTGCAAGAACAGGTATTAGCATGTAAGAGTTACTGGCACTTCATTTGAGGCTCATCCCAGATCACGTTCCTCTCTGAGGTTTCCAGAAATCCAATTATACCTGGCAGAGCTGATAGTTTTTAAAATCTAATTACAATGGAAGGAATGTAGTGTGTGTACTTTGAAACACCTTGCCTCATAAAATTAGACTGCAATGTGAAATTCAAATTAATTTCAGCCTAGATAAAAACACCAAAAGCTAGGAATTGGCTGGCTGAGGCAAACAGCAAATAACCACAAATGGCAATTCCTGGGTTGGAGGTAGGTCCAGCAGGGTGCCACGGTGACTGAATGAGATAAACAGTGCATTCTGCCTGCAGAATATTCAATTTGTGGTGACACAAACACCAATGAAGGCAGAGCAAGTAAAACCCCACAAGTAAACTGGAAGAGTTTGATATGTTTGAAGTCCATAAGAAAATGGATGCAAACTGAATTAAATATGCACTGAACATTTAGACAAGTAGGTATTGAAGAGAATAGATGCAAAAAGCAGAAGCATCAGCAGAACCTAGTAAGTACTTAATGACAATATCTGATAGTAAGATAAATGTGTTTTGGCAGCACAAGACAATGATAAAACTTAAGTAATATGGTATTTTGTATGCAGAAGACCAATGTTAGGCAGAGGAGAAGATGAGAATCTCTTCCTGTGCAGCATGTGTGAGATACTGCTGATATCCATCTTTCTATATTGTAAATTCAAAGGAAAGAGGAGTAATCCATACTGACATGGAAAGGATTAAAGAATGATGTTATGAATCAATGTGAAATAAATGATTTGTGGTGAAAATGAGGCAAAATGTCCTAACATTGGATACTGTGACATTGCTAAAAAGTTTATCATGGGCTTGCTGGAAACATTCACAGAGTCATAAAAAAACATGTTTATATTCATACAGAAGGCCACTCACAAGGTTTAGTTATGCGGTAAAAAACACCTTATGCATTTCTCTACCACAGACTGGACAGGGACAGAAGCTCACTCCTTGCAACTGAGTAGAGCACGGCTGCTCCATAAAGTGTTGGGGTTTATGACCATCTAGACAGCAGCCAGCAGGACAAGTTACTTCTGGAAAATGAAGGGCATCTTTCACAAAATTCAAGAGGAATATGTTGCTGTGACAGCTGTGAATTGTGGTCACCTATGTGAAAGTCATCATTTCCTGAGGAGGGAGGAAAGGGAGAAGCCCTGCAGGTCTGCGACCCAGAGGTGCTCTTTTCCCAAGCACCCCCATCCTGAGCTCTCAGAGATAGCTTTATGTGTTGTCTTCATTCAAAGAAGACCACTGTGGCTGGGGGAGAGCTGTGGGAATATCTGCAGGCAGCAATTTGGGTCCCCAGTGGCAGCTGGGGAAGCCATGCCAAGGAGGAAACGGGAAGCAGGTTCACATAAAAGACTTGCCTCCATCCCTGGGAATGTAGCAGATGCTGGAGCTGAAATGTAGACCAGAAGAAGGAACTGGGTCAAATCATTCATGAATCAAGCCTGAGAGGTGGGTAGCAAACTAACATTGAATGTACATATTAAAAGCAGCCATAAAATAGCATTAACAACAGCTCTTAACCCGCAGCCTATCCAATTGTTCCCATGCAACCTCCCAAATAGCTTTCTTCCAAATGCCATTCTGAAATGAACAGCATTCAGTGTTAGTTGTGTTGCTACTATTTATCTGAGAGAATGAAATGACAACCTGGTTTCCTTTTCCCAAACCTTCCTCCACAATGCATGACAGTAAAAGCAGTAGTCAATACATCTGAGATGGGCATACTTGTAGCATGGTGCCTTTCAGCAGACAAATGACCAAATACAGAACCTCATTAACCCAAAGTGACTACTAGACATATTTTTATCATAAGGGTTTATAATTAACACGGAAAAAAAACCCCAATGAGTAAAGTCCACACACTTCACACTAGCAGAAATGTGGCTTTATCACTTTACTTGTATCACTTTACTTCCTTGCTGCAGCGTAGCATGCTGTAATCAGCAAATGATTGAAAAAAGGAACCACTTTTTTCAGCAGCAATTCAAACCCCAGGTAAAGGCATTCTAAGCATGTATGTGTGAACTTGTGGAACTGCAGAAGTGGGTAGTTTATCTAGCAATAACATGACTGTGAAGGAAGGGGAAGTTTTACTCTGAGGCACTGCTGGAGGCTCTGTAGCATTTACCCTGCCATGAACTTCTGGTTATTGATAAACAACTTGTTGCCTTCACTGTCCCACTCCAGTCATCCAGTTTTAAAGCAGCAGATTTATTTTTCATGGATCAGGAAAATTAGCAATATTTACCACAAAATTTGATGAAGCTTATGTAGAATTGCCACACACGTGAGGTGGATTATTAAGCATATGGTCTGAATAATAATTTCAATATGATTTAAAAGAAGAAAACAGAATCACAGAATCACAGAACAACCAGGATGGAAGGGACCCATCGGATCTTCTAGTCCAACCGTTCCTATCAAACGCTAAACCAAGTCCCTCAAGACCTCATCCACCCATGCCTTAAACACCTCCAGGGAAGGTGAATCAACCACCTCCCTGGGCAGCCTATTCCAACGCCGAGTGACCCTTTCTGTGAAAAACTTCCTCCTAATGTCTAGCCTAAATCTCCCCTGGTGGAGCTTGAGGCCATTCCCTCTTGTCCTGTCCCCTGTCACTTGGGAGAAGAGACCAGCTCCCTCCTCTCTACAACCTCCCTTCAGGTAGTTGTAGAGAGTAATGAGGTCTCCTCTCAGCCTCCTCTTCTCCAGGATAAACAACCCCAGCTCTCTCAGCCGCTTCTCATAGGTTCTGTTCTCCAGCCCCTTCACCAGCCTCATCGCTCTTCTCTGGACTTGCTCCAGAGCCTCAACATCCTTCTTGTGGTGAGGGTCCAGTCTTAAAGATGGAAATAAATAAAAGCCTGGGCAGAAGTTCCAAAAGCAGTAAATGTATATCACTTCTAGTTTACGTATGTCTTTCATACAGATCCTTGATCACAACAGGAATTGAACTAGTGTTGCATTTCAAGATTCTCCCACAGTTAAATAACACATCCTGGACAAAATTGATCTTAGTGTCTGACCAAGAATACATCAGTACCTCTTTCATTGAGAAAATGATAGTAGAGTTGATTTTAAGTGAGTCCTTTTTTCCCTTTTGTTACTGTTGTCTCATACATTAGTTATTTGATGTTTGTTATACACAGCTGAAAGATAAGTAATTAATTGACTCTTTAATTTTTTTCTAAGCAGAATAAGCTGCCTTAGAGATATTTGAAAATATGAAATAAATACATTGTGATTTTGGCAGTGCATCATTTTTGCATCAGTATTGTCAACTGAGAAGTTGGTATCAACTTCAAGGTATACATCAAGTTAATAGAAACAAATTGGTGGAATTCTTTTTCTAAACAGAAGTATGAGTATTTCCTTAGAGCTAATCTCTCTGCTTGTAGCAAAAAGATTACAACAAAATAATCAAAAGATAAATTATCACTTGATCTTTATGGGCATTAGCCAATATTTTTGTTTTCTTTCTCCACTAGGAAATAATTACAACTATATGGGACATTTCATTTTGTCAGCCTTCACATAAATTCTGAGTCCCTCAAGTCTCAGGTGCTTATCCATGTAGTGAAAGAATCTTAAAATATTATTGAACTGTTAAAAGTTGGCTTTTTTCAGTAGATTCTCCAGCTGGAAATGTTAAGCTCTGTAAGGATATTGCATAGGGAAGATCAAAAAGAATGACTGATTTAACTGTAGGGGTCATCTACATGATGTTAAAAGTTATTTTTTTTTAAATAAATAATTAAATTAGAACAAAGAGCTGTTTATAACATAGTGCTTTCATCCAAAGATAAGTTACAAGCAAGCAAGCTTTGCTGTCAAAGCCTCCAAAAACATATAATGCCAAAACAGAACAGGAAAAGGATTTAGCTCCATAGCAACCAGTTTTATTTGTCTCTTTAGTTTCAAAAGACAAAATTGTCTTACCTTGATTCAGTCATTTTCGTTGAAAGAATGCCAAGTTTTTAGACTATTTTAGATATTATTAGAGTGCTAAGAATTGCAGAGTGTAGTGGGGTTTATTTGGAACAGAAAAAATATCAGATATTGAGATGTTTAGTAGAGTGTTTGTCCACATTTCAGAGCACAAATATTAGAAAACAATCCAATATTTTATTTAAATTTATCATTATCTCAGCTTCTTTAAACCTGTGGTATTTATTTTGTTTATTCTTCAAATGTACTGATGAAACAATATTTCCCTTGTGCAATCAAAGTTTAAACACACTAAGGTGAACTGCAAAATATTTTGATTGCTAAGGTATTGAAGTTAATTTCAACTGTAGACAGCAAGTATTTCATGAATTGACTTAAAACTCAAAAATATTTTTAACATATTCAAATTTATGATAATATCAATTTTAAATAATAATGTTGTGCTTATATAAATAATATTTTAAATTCAACAGCTGTAGAAACATACTTTGAAAGACAAATGCATGCCATGCTGAGAGGAACAGCATTTCTTAAAATGTCCCTGAAAATGTTGCCTCTGTTTTTCATGAAGGTGTCTTTTATTTTCATGTATGAAAGATGGTACTCACAATTGTTTCGTCTTCTTAAGAAAGGTAGCTCTTACTTCTTTCATTGGTTCACATAGCATAGAAATATATACTGTGTCCTATTAATCGTACTATAATCAACAACTTCTGACCTCATGTGATGTAACATTATTGATTGTGACTCAACATCATAGGGTAGGAAAAAGTTGCAATGAAGCATTTAGTTTTCAAATCATCTTATGTTATGTTATAGAATCATAGAATCATAGAACAACCAGGTTGGAAGGGACCCATCGGATCTTCTAGTCCAACCATTCTTATCTAACACTAAACCATGCCCCTCAAGACCTCATCCACCCGTGCCTTAAACACCTCCAGGGAAGGTCAATCAACCACCTCCCTGGGCAGCCTATTCCAATGCCCAATGACCCTCTGCATGAAAAACCTCCTCCTAATGTCCAGCCTAAATCTCCCCTGGTGGAGCTTGAGGCCATTCCCTCTTGTCCTGTTCCCTGTCACTTGGGAGAAGAGGTCACCTCCCTCCTCTCTACAACCTCCCTTCAGGTACTTGTAGAGAGTAATGAGGTCTCCTCTCAGCCACCTCTTCTCCAGGATAAACAACTCCAGCTCTCTCAGACGCTCCTCATAGGTTCTGTTCTCCAACCCCTTCACCAGCCTCGTCGCTCTTCTCTGGACTTGCTCCAGAGCCTCAACATCCTTCTTGTGCTGAGGGGCCCAGAACTGGACACAGGATTCAAGGAGCGGCCTCAACAGTGCTGAGTACAGAGGGAGAATCACCTCCCTGGACCTGCTGGTCACACCGTTTCTGATACAAGCCAGGATGCCATTGGCCTTCTTGGCCACCTGGGCACACTGCTGGCTCATGTTCAGCCGGCTGTCAACCAACACCCCCAGGTCCCTCTCCTCCTGGCAGTTTTCCAACCAGACTTCTCCCAGTCTGTAGTTCTGCATAGGGTTGTTGTACCCCAAGTGCAGGACCCAGCATTTGGCCGTGTTAAACCTCATGCCATTGGACACTTCCCAGCAGTCCAGCCTGTTTAGGTCCCTGTTAGGCCAACAGTTTGCTCCATAATTACTTGTAGCACCTCAATTCCTCTCAACAACATGTTGCTCAAGATCGCTCCATAGAAAAGCCTGTTCTCTCAACTTTTCTCCATATGTCTTTAACTGGATTTCCTTCAGAGGACAGCTGGTCCTCAACAGCCAGCAGATGTTGCTACTGCATAGTGGAAAGGCCAACACACTCCTTTACTCCAAAGCTGAAGTAACTCAGAGCTTGATCTGTATCTACATGGAGGCAAAATAGTCCAATCCCAAATGACAAACTTGTGTCATTTATGGTTGGAGTTGCATGAAGGGAGAAGGGAATTCTGAATCCACTGAGGAATCGAGAAGCTGAAAAAAACACAAAGTAGATCTTGGAGCCAAAAATTCTCTCAAGTATCAGGATTTTTCTGATAGTTTGTGGCTTTAAAATCCATGTCATCGCTTTAGTGCTAGACTACTGACTTCATCTGACATACCTTGACTTTATACCAATGTCCAATCAGTACACTTAAGTTTCTCAGACATTCAAAACCAAATGTTCTTTTAGGCATTTTGGGTACCATTTTAGGCACCATTTCAAGTAATGCCCTAGGACAGTCCATGGAGGGCCCATCTGGGCCATGCAGACAGGGAACTTCACCAAGAAATTACAGTTACTCTAGAGATCATGTTTTCTTATAGAGAAAGAGATGTGCAAGGAAGTAAATTCAGAGGGACTTTCTTAAGTTTTACTCCTCTGGCCTCTATATTGTTCTTGTTGGCAATGAGAACAATGATTTGCATAATAAAGTCATCTTTTCTCCAGTTGGAAAGGTTGCAGCACAGGGGTTATGTAGGTAGCTGTACTGGGGGATTTTCCTGCTGCTGTGGAAGGGGTCAATATCTTAAGATGACATCTTCAAAAAGGGAAGTGATTGTGCAAACTCGATGGCTTCAATGTGAATGTTGCTCTATTTTGCAAATATAGTGTCAGCAGTGGAGTGGGGAGAAGAGGTGAAGTTTCCTAGGGATTTTTTTTGTTATTTTCTACTGTTTATTTCTGCTAAAAGGCCATTGATCTGGCGTCTTTTGAGGAGGAGTAGAAAGCTGACACTGCAATGTAAAACATATTTCTGGAAAACCGAAATTTCAAAATGTAGCTCTACCTTTTTTTTTTCATAGTAATTTATTCAAAAATTCTCTTGAGACTCCCTCAGGCAAGTAAAAGCACCTGAAAAAAAAATCTCATTATCTAACTCCATTTCTGCTTAGCCGCTTGTCAACTCTGAGGATGATGTTCATGGTTCCTTATTAGTCTTGTCAATGATGTATGAATTCAGAAGAGAAAATACTACAGTTAACAAGGAACTTTAGGTAACTTTAGACTAGGAAACTCATCTACCTTCACTGTATTGTGTGGACAAGAGCAACTTCCTCAGTTCTTGCTCTGTCTCCCAGCTAAAGGCCTGTCTTGAAAAAAACAGTACTCCAGACACGCAATATAAACCTGCTTGAAAGCCTGACTCCTCTCCATGAAGATCCCTCCTGGAACTTGGAGCGAAATTTTTTGATGAAGTAGGCTTGAGTTGTCTTTTTCCATCAGGAAATGGCAAAGTCTAGAGGTTTCCTGAAGAAATAACCCTTTCCTTATCCTCCTGAAACAACCCATCTCCTGCAGGATTTGGCAGTCTCATCTGATATTGTGTGGCAAGTCTTGCTGGAGTGTCATTTCAAGCCAAAGGTAGAACGGGGATACTGTTTTGCCCATTTTCTTTTTAAATGACCATTGTTATGTTTTTAAAAGTTTCAAATGTTTGTTTCAGTGTGTTTTATGCAGAGACCAAAAAAAAGCACAATTAATAAATAGGAGACATAATTTCTGAAAGGTGCATTGCACCTTCCCTGTTCAGTCGTATATAGTTCACCATCTCTCTAATAAGCTAATTTACTAAATAAATTTATTGAAAACCTCTTTGAATTATGGGATAAACAAAAACCTGACAGATCCATGTATTCAGAGAAAAACTAAGGAATATCATCATGAAATATTGCAACACTTACAACACCATTACCAACAATATTAATAGTTTAACATTTACATTCAATATCTCATTATTTTTTCTAATTCGGTCAAGGCCTGAGACAAGAGCCTACTGAAATCCTACAGAAAAAGAACAAGGATTGCTGATGCCACGTCTCCATGGCAGCACAGCTAATTTGGCAGGACAACCAAGCACACAGAAAGAAAAAGAGGTTATTTACAAAGATATCTTTGATAAAAGGGGCTTTGGGGACAGGAAAATGGTCTAGGAAAAAAAAAGTCACAGAAACGTTCCAAACCTTTAAAATAAATTCTTTAAATGAGTTAGAGGGAACAAATTGAAGAAAAAATTTCTTGAGTCACTAAGCAGAGTGAGTTTCATCCTTCTTTGTTGTTGTACAATGCTATAAACCACCCTGAATGGCCCAGAATAATATTAGTGGTTCTGTGTATTGTAACCACTTCAATCAAGGCCTTTTGTTTTGAATCACCTGCCCTGCCTGCATTGGAGCCCCTTTTATAGCCTGGTTGGAGCACAGAGATCTAATTTAGTTCCACATACAAAAAGGAGTGAGGGAGAAAAATAGACTCTTCTCTTACTGCTCCTTGCTTGAATCTGCAAGAGAACAACTGGAACAACAAATGGAGTGAAATACTTAAGAGAATATTTTAAAATTCCTCATCCTACAACCTCCCTCCCCCAACTTGTAAATGATATTGTTATAGCATTCCCAAAGGATGCAGATGCCCAGTTGGACACAGGTGAACTTGTGGTCTAGGGCAGTGGTCATGCCTCCCATGAAAAGAAGAGTAGAAAGGGGAAACCATGAAGAGACCTCACCCTGAAACACATGTAGCAAGGAGCAGGAGGCTGTTACTAACTCTCATGAAGAGATGAAGGGTGGAAGCACCTCAGAGCATTCAGTATGGTTAATCTTCTCTAGCAGAAAGCTCACTTGAAGTTGCCAGCAATGGACCGAGACCCAGCCCAGGGCCATACTACAAGGCTTTTTCAGTCCCCTTCCATGTTTTGCCTGTAGAAACAGCTCTGGTAAAATGCCAATAGTAGTTAGTAAAGCAGAAAAGCAACTTTTCTGTTAAATATAAACCCTGGCAGGCATCAAAGTGCTGGTTTTATATTGTGAGACCTTCTCAGACCAAGGAATGTGCTGCATCTACCACTGTGTGCATGATTACACTGCTTTAGGTTGCCTGAAAATGGGTGATTTTTCCCCAGTCAGTGTCTTGGCATGAAGTTCCTTTACCAGTGAAGAGCCACACAAAGGTTGCGTATGGGAGCCCAAAGCCACAGGCTGGCCAAGCCCCCTTACAATGCCATGAACCAGAGCCTTAGCATCTAACCAGGCAGGTGTCTTTTGAGCATGAAGTCGTGTCGAGCATGTACTGGGGTCACGTCTCTTGGCATCATGGATACAAGTTGTGCTCTTACATATTCTCATTGCTGCAGCAGTAAATTTGACATTGCTTTAAAGGCAGCATCGTCATAGCACACGCCCTGCAGATATGCGTATAGATGCAAGGCCAATACCAGTGAAAAGAGTCATATATGTGTGTGTATGTGTGTGTGTGTGTGAGTGTGTGTGTGTGTGTGTGTGAATCCTTTAGGTTCAGGGCACAAACTAGCTAATACAACTAAAATCTTCACAATATACACTCATGAAACATAAGCATGAGATCCCATTCATGCAATGCCTTCTGAGTATCCTTACCTTGACTGAACCTCTTCCCCAGAAGAAATTGTTTTCCATCTATAAACAAAAGAGGAAAAAAGTATTTTCCTAGTCATTTTTCTAGAACTCATTAATTTCAAGTGTGGTGCTACCACTTACTAAAGAGACAATCCCACTGGTTTTTAGTTTGCTTGCTACTTTCTAAAATGAACCATTAATACATTAGAAAATTAACTTGCAGATGAAAGAAAAGAGCAGCCTGTGGAAGTTGAATAATGGTCTTATTTTATGAATTTCCCTTGAGTAACCTTCATGGTTGCCTCTTATACAAAGGCAGGAAAATTTATACATGCAGATCTTTAATGTCTTTTTTGAATGCTGATGAAATGATTAGTGTTTTGAAAAAATCTGTACAGATGAAATTGCAGGAGTAGCAGCTAGTGATATTAGCTAGAGACTATGGTCTCAGAGCTGCTGTTCTGCAGTTAAAAAAAAGAAAAAATTAGCAAGTTAAATTCTAATGAATAAACTACAAACAAATTAAGATAATAGTGGATGGGTTTTGGAAATAAATTAGCTTGACAAGTATAGAAAACACAGCTTTCTTCCAGAGTTGGAAGCAATTACTCCTTTCATGGTGGTACCTTACACACTTACCCAGCAAAGAGGTGTGAATGTTTATTATCTAGTTGTTGAGGGGACCAAAGAGGTCTTATCACTGTGTTTCCCCTAGGGGAGCCTTTCTGCTTTAGTAAATTAATTCTCTGGATCCTCTCTTATTCTTCTAGCACCAGATTGTCCTGTTCTTGCACCTGGATCTTGCTGGATAGATTCTAACATTTTCCATATATGTTTACAAATGCTTTCTCTGCTGACAGGGAAAGCCAGTAGAAGGCAACTCATTCTCTGTGGGATGTGAATGCTGGACAGGATATGGGACAACTATTAGTGCCTGCTTCAATAACAGATTTCACACATGTCCTTAGAAAATTCTTGTAATTTGCTTTGTTCCTCACCCTCTGCATCTTGCTGTTTAGAACTAGTAAGAATATTGCAGAAATTATATTAAATGTCATGTAATAAATGTTTTGGTTTAGTAGTAACAAGTGCTTCCATTTCAGTTTTTTAGTACAGTGCAGCTTTCCTGAATCAGAAGGACTGAAAAGTCATGTAGCTGTTAATGTCTCATCACCTGTGAATGGGCGCATCTTTATTGACCTTCCAGGAAACAGTCAAGAGCCATCATTCAGTGATCCTCGCACACACATGTAACAGGGAATGGGGACAATGATCATTTTCTGCTCCCTTTTACAGAATCACAGAATCACAGAACAACCAGGTTGGAAGGGACCCATCAGATCTTCTAGTCCAACCATTCCTATCTAACACTAAACCAAGTCCCTCAAGACCTCATCCACCCATGCCTTAAGCACCTCCAGGGAAGGTGAATCAAACACCTCCCTGGGCAACCTGTTCCAATGCCCAATGACCCTCTGCGTGAAAAACCTCCTCCTAATCTCCAGCCTAAATCTCCCCTGGCGGAGCTTGAGGCCATTCCCTCTCGTCCTGTTCCCTGTCACTTGGGAGAAGAGACCAGCTCCCTCCTCTCCACAACCACCTTTCAGGTACTTGTAGAGAGTAATGAGGTCTCCTCTCAGCCTCCTCTTCTCCAGGATAAACAACCCCAGCTCTCTCAGACGCTCCACATAGGGTCTGTTCTCCAGCCGCTTCACCAGCCTCGTCGCTCTTCTCTGGACTTGCTCCAGAGCCTCAACATCCTTCTTGTGGTAAGGGGCCCAGAACTGGACACAACATTCAAGGAGCGGCCTCACCAGTGCTGAGTACAGAGGGAGAATCACCTCCCTGGACCTGCTGGTCACACCAGTTCTGATACAAGCCAGGATGCCCTTGGCCTTCTTGGCCACCTGGGCACACTGCTGGCTCATGTTCAGTCGACTGTCAACCAACACCCCCAGGTCCCTTTCCTCCTGGCAGTTTTCCAGCCAGGCTTCTCCCAGTCTGTAGCTCTGCATAGGGTTGTTGTGTCCCAAGTGCAGGACCCGGCATTTGGCCGTGTTAAACCTCATGCCGTTGGACATTGCCCAGCGGTCCAGCCTGTCCAGGTCCCCCTGCAAAGCCTCCCTCCCCTCCAGCAGATCGACACTTGCACACAGCTTTGTGTCATCTGCAAACTTGCTAAGGGTACCCTCAATGCCCTCATCCAGGTCATTGATGAAGACATTGAACAGGACTGGACCTAGCACTGAGCCCTGGGGAACACCACTTGTCACTGGCCTCCAGCTGGACTTAACACCATTTACCACCACTCTCTGGGCCCGACCATCCAGCCAGTTTCCTACCCAGGAGAGTGTGCGTCTGTCCAGGCCAGAGGCTGACAGTTTCCGCAGCAGAATGCTGTGAGAAACTGTGTCAAAGACTTTACTGAAGTCCAGAAAGACCACATCCACAGCCTTTCCTTCATCCAGCAGCCGAGTGACTTTGTCATAGAAGGCGATCAGGTTGGTTTGGCAGGACCTGCCTCTGGTAAACCCAAAACCTCTCCTTTGTCTTTGGACGTTCTGTCCAAAGACAAAGAAGAGTCACAGTCCATCTATGCAGGGAATTAAAACATTGGTCCCTCTATGAATTACCTTGAAACCACTACAGTCACTTTCCCAAGTTCCCTATAGCTTGTCTTGAATTTTCGTAGTCTATAAGGAGGGTATATGGCTCTTTCCAAAGACAACATTTCCAAGTGTGCTCTGGAAGGCAGGAAACTTACTGGGGATGCTACTACCTTCTGGTCTAGCTTGCCTTTGACTTCTGAACCACTGTGACCTTCCCTCTGGATAGGCAAAGATCTGCACATCCAAGCATGGTTTGGCACCAAAAAAGATGGTATGGCACTTTTCTCAAGACAAAAGATATTTGATTTTGTATTTCAGATAATTCCTCCTTTGATAACTGAAATGAAAACTAGAGGCCAAAGTTGTGACTTTGTAACTGGTTTTTCTCCTTCTTCACTCTTTGACACTCATTTATTCAGCCTTTTTGTGCCATTTTTTTACTTTGATATTGATACCTGGACCACATAGTATGCTTCATGGGCAGGGTGGGAGTGTATAGTCTTAGTGCTTATTCAAGGCACGATGCTAAAAACAAGCACAGTCTCAGCTACACTGATTGAAGACAAATTGTCAGTTTACATCCAAATAATTTCAACCCAAATTTTTAAACTGTAGCTGTAAATGGTCTGTTTACAAGTGAGTAGTTATATTCAATCTGAAGCCTGAACAGAGGGTGTATGAATGACTGAAATCAGAGGTCAGTGAATACATTCCTTTAATATAATGTCTAACTCATAAAAGTATCTCCTCTTTTCGTAAAATGGTGAAACTGGGTTCCAAATTAAACAACCTGTTGGTCCTATAACCTGTCTCTAGTGAGGTCTAGCTTTCCATGCTACTGACCATGGTGGAGCTATATCTTCAACAGGACTTGTTTCTAAACATAATTGCAGCACAGAAAGAATACGGAAAGTTAATGAATGAGAGGAAAGGAATAATGCATGAGGCACCAGAGGAAGACTCAGTAGATATAGATTGGATTTCAGGCTTTGTCACAGGCTTCCCGCAAAGTCTTGGGCAAAAATTTGTCCATGCAAATGGTAATTAAAACAAGGCCAGGGTAAAGATTCAAGTACTGGCCCACAATTGTCTACACTGCTTAATTGTTAACACGCTCTCTCACATGGTTTTGGCCCATGCTGGCTTGATTTCCCCCAGACAATGTTAATGCATGGTTCAGAGGATAGCATGCACCAGGGACTGCCCCAGCAGGCAGCTTTCATGGAGTTCCCCCTTCTTCATCCACCGTGGGGGAGAGTTTAGCCATGTGGACACAAACCACACCATGACTGGCCTGAAGGGCCAGAGAATAGGCCCTCTGCTATTTTATTTGTTTGTATGGATGTAGTCTTCTTTCCTGCATCTCTTTGTCTGCCCTATTTAGACTGTAAATTCTTTGGAACGAAGCAACCTTTTAATATGTATTTGAATGATGTCTGAGACAATGAGATGCCAGCCTTTGCTGGGGATTGTCTTTGCTACTGAAAAGCCTATTAAAGAAAAAAAAAAGAAAAAAATAAGGAAGACTATTCAGCTCTCAAAACAGCTCTTAGTTATTCTTCTTTTTAATCCACCCATGTCAACAGCATATCTTCATCCTATAGTAGGGCTTTACAGCTGTCAGAATTTGCAGTCTCAGGACTGTAGCACGTGTTAACTCTCTCTGGAACATGTATTTCATATAAATATACAACAACCAAGAAAACAAGGAAATCACCCCTGGTGATCTTCCCCCACCACCACCAGGAGCATCCTTGTGGCTAAGTTGCTCGACTGTGCTATACCATATAGTCTCACTGGGCTCTTGGTGGTGGCCTTACACCACCAGCAACCCAAAAGCATCCACATGCAGGGAAAAGCCTAAAAGCCTTTCTGTGGTGCTAGACTGTTCTTGTTACTGAACCCCAGGTCAGAACAGCAGCATACTTAGTGTCCTGGTAGGAAGGCAGTACTAAAAACAGGCATTTGCTACTTGCCTTAAATTACCTCTCATATTGCTTCTTAGCCAACATCAGAAATAACTCATGAGGACATTTACCTAGATGGATAGAGAAATTAAAAATATAGAGACAAGGGCTCTATGAATAACAAAAAGAAAAGCATTGGATCAGGACGGACCTTTTCCAATCCTGTTCTTAATCAGTCTAATTTTAATTATTGCTGTTATTATTTCCCTTCAAACCGTCCTCTCTCAGGAGCTCTTAGGCTCCCTGTTACTCTAGCTGCCTTTCTAGACAGGCGAAGAGAGGAAAACATTTTCTCTTTATTGTGCATTCATCATAGGTCTGGCTCTTCCAAACATGCTTCTAGAGATAGTCTCAGTCTCTAGAAGTGTGTTTCATCCTGAGGAGAAAGCAAGATGCCATAGATGCCATCCTACATACATCCACTCCGCCTCAGAAAGGGTGCTTCTCATGCAGTCTATAGGTGACCCTCCACTGTGCATGTACTGGCAGGTAATGGCCGTAGGTAGGTTTAGCCCTGAAGTGGATCTTCTGCCCTCACCAGGACCTCTGATGTACCCTCAAAACTGACTTCATGTGGTGGTTCAGGCATGGCTTTGGAGAACCTGAAAGGCTTGTTTGTATTTTTAGCCAGAGCTGCCAATCCACCTGGGTATCATTCATCAGCCGCAGAGCATCTATCAGCTCCAGATCAGATAGTTCCTTGGCACTGCCTATTACATTAGTCTCTTGTTTTCATTAATCTCATTAAAATGTCAAACTCGCTCCCTATTTGCAAACTCTCTGTTGTGCAAATCAGTTTATCTGCACAGGACCTCCTCACTGTCACATACTGGCAAAATGAATGCAAACAGTCTGTACTTTTTACCTCAAATGCTGTTCTTCCATACTTGTGCTTAGTTGAATAAATCCCAAGTTGCCCTAGGAGATTTTGAAAGGATTTTGAAGAGCTGTGTGTAGCTCCTGATATTCAAATTACTTTGATATGTTTTCCAAACAAAATAACATTGTCTGAGCGAGTTAGTTTTGCTCAATGGGTGCCAGCAACTTTTAAGCAATGCAACATTACTTTCTATAGACGATGATATATGTGGTGTTCTCCACTTGAACTTGTTTAGGAGCTCCAAAGTCCAACTAACAAAATGCTCACCTCTCTGAATTCCCATGAGAAGGTCCAAGTTCTGCAACAGCAAATCCTAAGGACAACTTTTGCATGCTAAATTGTGCTTTGACAAAGTCTAATATCTAATTCCAACACAGCAGATATACAGCAAGAGTTAGTGCTCGTGAAAGGGCCACATTTTCTTGCTAAGCAACACTATATTTTATCACACTGGGAGGCCAATGAATTGTGGCACTGAGCCATATTAACCTCTCCCTCTAAAATTTTTGCAGAAAGGAATCTCCAGCATTTTTCAACATGCAAAAACCCAACGTAGATTTAAAAGATTTGGCAGCTGAGGATTGTCAGCTATGGTGAAGTGCCTGTTACCTTTCTTCATACTGAGGCTTCCCAGCCCTCTTTACATTCAACTCTGTGGAATGGTCTTTCTGCTCCACAGACCATACCTCTTCCTCATTGCCATTACTTCAAAAGATCTGGTGTGCTGGAACATCATCCAGTACTTTTAACTGTTGGTTTCAGTGTCTTAGCAATATCTCATTTACTAAACAGGCTGGACCGCTAGGCAGAGACCAATGGGATGAGGTTTAACACAGCCAAGTCCCGGGTCCTGCACTTGGGGCACAACAATCCTGTGCAGAACTACAGACTAGGAGAAGTCTGTCTAGAAAGCTGCCAGGAAAGAAGGACCTGGGGGTGTTGGTCGACAGCCGACTGAACATGAAACAGCAGTGTGCCCAGGTGGCCAAGAAGACCAATGGCATCCTGGCTTGGATCAGAACTGGTGTGACCAGCAGGTCCAGGGAGGTGATTCTCCCTCTGTACTCAGCACTGGTGAGACCGTTCCTTGAATCCTGTGTCCAGTTCTGGGCCCCTCACCACAAGAAGGATGTTGAGGCTCTGGAGCAATTCCAGAGAAGAGCAACAAAGCTGGTGAAGGGGCTGGAGAACAGACCCTATGAGGAATGGCTGAGAGAGCTGGGGTTGTTTAGCCTGGAGAAGAGGAGGCTGAGAGGAGACCTCATTGCTCTCTACAACTACCTGAAAGGTGGTTGTAGAGAGGAGGGAGGTGGCCTCTTCTCCCAAGGGACAGGGGACAGGACAAGAGGGAATGGCTTCAAGTTCCACCAGGCTGGACATTAGGAAAAATTCTTCACAGGAAGGGTCATTGGGCACTGCAACAGGCTACCCAGGGAGGTGTTTGATTCACCTTCCCTGGAGATGTTTAAGGCACAGGTGGACAAGGTGCTAAGGGGCATGGTTTAGTGTTTGATAAGAATGGTTGGACTCGATGATCCAGTGGGTCTCTTCCAACCTGGTGATTCTATGATTCTATGATTTTATTAGGTGAGGAAGCATTAACATCTTAACCATTGTACTTATCATTTGCAGACAAGTAAACTGTTCCAGGGAAGGAGCTTTGCAGAGAAAATGGCAAAGCTTTTTTTCCCATGGACTCTGTGTGCTTAATGGAAACTGAGAATGCCCAATGATGACCTCATGGCCTTGTATTCGGGAACTCTTGGTCATGGAACTTATGAGACCAGACTAATCATAAGAATTATAAGGAAAAACCTGACAAGAAATAGACCTGGGAATCTGAATTGGACCATGAACTATAGGAAGGGGTGAAGAAACTAGCACAGAGTTTGGTAAGTAGAAGGTGCAGAGATTAGATGCGCCAAGGAGCCATGGCTGGGTGAAAGACTAGTGCTGCAGAACAGAAAATAAAGCTTCATTCTCCATCAGCACAGCAAGGGCAGAGATTCTGTCTTCCCAGACTACTTACTCCCTGCTCCCAAACTCATCTTTTGTTGCTCAAGGCTTCTCCTTGGCTGCCTGGGGCATAGGGCATACCACTGCAAAACAGTGAGAAATCCTTCGCTTACCCCTTGGCACGTCCTGGGAGCTCTCCCTCCGGAATTCTGATAAATGCTGACAGATCAGAAGCTGATGGTGTAAAAAGAGTAGCCAGGGCTACTTGGAGTCAGTGATCCATGGTATGTGTCAACCAACCTACAATGTGGAAACAGTCTCCTACAGCAGTCAGGGATCATCTGAAAATTGCTGCATTTGCAAGTATTCCAAAGTAATCACTGCTATAATTTTCATGTCTCAACAATGAATTACAAGATCCTAACTCTATTTCTTGTCTGTTCCTTGTCAACTATTTTCTTGCAGGTTGCCTAGATATTTGACTAAAAAGATAGAACCATAGAATCACAGAATAGTTTGGATTGTAAGGGACCATTAAAGGTCATCTAGCCCAACCCCCTTACAATAAGCAGGGACATCTTCAGCTTGATTACGTTGCTCAGAGCCTCATCTAACGTGACCTTGAATGTTTCCAGGGATAGGGCCACTACCACCTCTCTGGGCAATCTGTTCTAGTATTTCACCACTCTCATTGTAAAAAATTTCTTCCTTATTTCTAGTCTAAATCTACCCTTTTTTAGTTTAAAACCATTACCCTTTGTTCTATCACAATAGCCTGTGCTTAAAAATCTGTCTTGATTTTGAAAATAAGAATTTATATTTAAATCCATGGAAACAACTTCTCTCCTATGTAACTCTAGTGTTCATTCAAAAAGAACAGACATGAGAGACCTCAACTCACCTTTCAATGACCACGCTTTCCAGTGTGCTCTCCTAGTAAGAGGATGCACAATACTGAGGTTGCAGAGCAGTTGGTAGCAAAGGAAAGTATCTTCTTTATTTCTCCTGTCCTGCAGCATAAGACAGACATACAGCAATCATTACTTTAAAGTTACACAGGAGTGACTACCAATATGACAGCTGTTAACTTAGATAAACTTTCTTGATATTTGCTAATTCCAAATCAAAATATGTTATAATAAGATTTTCTGAATGAGTCATATGGAGGTAAACGATGTCGGTCTGATCTCAAAGACTTTTATGCATTGTGGTTAAAAACTGTATCCGAATAACAACTCTATAAAACCCACAAACAGGATAAACTTCAGAGCCTTCCTTCAGACCAATGATGTTTAACTATGCAACAATCATGCTGAGTCTATTAATTTTTTTTTTTCTGGTAAGTCTAACACCTGTTCTTCTGCATACGGGAAAATACTTTTCATAAATATTGGATTTTATAACCATGCGAGACCTCAGTTAAAAATGGTATGGATGCTCTGATGCCAGGAAACTTCACTTCCCTGAATGAGGCTGAGGTAGGAAGGGTTCTCTGATATTACCTGGTCCAACACCCATACTCAAACAGAGTCAGGTTACCTAAGACTGTGTACAGTCAGGTTTTGAGTATCTTTACAACCTGTCTCAGCAATCTATGCCAGTGCTCAGAGACTCTCACAGCTAAAATGTGGTTCCTGATGTTCAGAGGGGACTTGCTGAGACTTGGTTTGTGCCCATTGCCCCTGTTACTGTTACTGGGCTTCACTGGGGAAAGACTGGTTCCACCTTCTTTACTACCCCCATCATATATTTATTTGTATTGATGAGATCCCCTTGAGCCTTCTGTTATCCAAGCTGAGCAGTTCCAGCTCTCTCAGACTTTCTTCATCCCTCAGAAAATCAACATTCATAACTATTCTAGTGGACTTTCACTGGTCTCACTCCAGCATGTCCATGTCTCTTGTATTTCTGGAAAGCTTAGATCTGAACTCAGCTTTACAGGCATGATATCACCAGTGCTGGAGAAAGAGCAATAATCATATCCCTTGACCTGGTGGTGACATTCTTCTTCTTCCATTGTCATACAAGACAAAGATTGACAGTTGCCACTATTACTATAACTGGTAACATTGTAGTTAGCATGATATTCTCTACTGTAAGCCCGCAGTCTACAGTGAGGAGAGACTATGTAATGAGTACATGGAGTAGCCACCAATTAAATCTGCTTGTCAAGTGCACCACATGATGGTGTAGTCTGGAGACACCACCAACACAACTTTTCGGGAGCTGGGGGAATAAAAATGCAAAATGCTTTTAGTGCAGATTTCTTGGATTTAGTCTCTGCTTCAAACTGGACAAAAGAAATTTGTTGATTTTTTTTTCCTTGCTGTGATCTCTGTCAGCCTGCAACTATGACAGGCAATACCTTTCCTCATCATCCCTCTTTGGCATCTTCGCTCTCTAGATGACCCAGGTGAACAAAAGCTGATGGACGGAAGCTGTGGTGAACCAGGAAAAAAGGGGATATCAGAACAGAGAAAGGTTCTCTGATAATATAAAAAAGGCATCCCTTTCTAAGGAAATTACACCATTTACATATATGTCTGTATAATGGATATTGTTTATTGGCTGCTGATGAAATGATCAACAAATACATCCCACTGAATCAATCAGAAACCTGATTTTTCTGACTGATACACAGGGAAAAAAAATGGGGAGGATCTGGTGGGGAGGTATAGTATTCCTTCAGAAACCAGAAAGTAACGTACAATATTTTGAAAAGGAGACCTCACTGTGATCTTCATCAGTACATGTTTTTATATTATTGGGTGCCTAGCAGCTCTGGACATTGGGAAAGGCAGAACAGAGGGCTAATGTAGCAAGAGCTGGTGCCAGTGGCCAGAGGTGGGATATGCTCTGGAGGTAGCACAAAGCAGGCAACAAGAGGGGAGATCTCAGGATTTTGCCAACAGAGGGCAATGGAGGCCCTGGCCTCCCTGCCCAGGATGGCACACAGTGGAAATGTCTCACTGTGCACCCGCCGGGGACCTGGCTGTCAAAATAGGGTAGCTCAACCACCTCTCACTCTCCAGCACAAAAATAAAAGCCTCCCTGGAAAAGCAGTCATGAAGGGGACCATATTGCCCTGCCACAGAACTGCACATATTTATGTCTAAGCTGAATTTGAGCACACAGGTAGCATGCACGACCTCCAACCAGCAACATATACTGCTTCATCCTCCTCTGTGTTAGCTGACAGGGCATGAGTGAAGTCTGTATTAGCTTGGCAAAATCTCCAGGAGATGGGATGCTCTTCTATCTGACTACCTGGGAGAGTCATCCCAGGAAGCCACCCCTCTACTACCTATCCAGAGCACAAACGTCCGAGTAAGGTTCCTAACAGATAGCTGTATTCCAGAGTGCCACCTGAGAAAAAGAAATTGTAAAAGAAATTCCCAGCTGGTTGTGCAGTGTGGTGTTCATGTGAGAGTGCTTAGCACAGTTCAGCATTTTCTTGAAAGCCTCTCCCGCTACCTGGATGCTGTGCTGGGGGGCTGGCGGAACTGGTAAGAGGTGAGCACATAACCCCATAGCCCTAATCTCATGCCCAGTGTCCATCTGCTGGTACGTCCCTATCAAATTTGCCTTTGCCAGTGTTGCTCAGTCAGCCACCATAGTAGAGACTCGTGTGTCCAGGACCATCAACATGATCCCAGCTGCAAACACACAGAGCAACACAGCACCCATGAGCAAATGACAATTCCAAGCAAGCATCCAGGAAAGCTCTGAATAGAAAGTCCCACCTTTGGAGGCATCTTGACCATCCAATCAATTCATTGCAGCACAGAGGTGAGTTATTTGCTTACGAAAGTCATGGCAGTTTTTATGTTCCTTTGTAAGCACAGACTAGAGGAGGAAAAAGGAGTTAAACCAACGGTGCCAGAAGCTAAAGAGCAGATTGAATGTGATAAAAACAAGAAAAAATATTGGAAAGGCTGAAAGAGGTACAACCGCCCTGCTATTACATCCTCATCTTATTTTGTAGAGTGATATCTATCAGAAGTTGAGAGATTGTTTGGTCCTCCATCTATGAAGGGTGAGCCTGCCAATGCTTTTTATAATCACACAAGCTGCTTGTCATCAGGATCTAGGCTCAGATAATCACTCAGTTGCCTCCCCCTGCCCTTTTCCTATGAGTCTCTCTACAAAACAGACTGAGAATTTATGAATTTATTTGAAATCTGATCTTTGTACCATGGAGTTGATAGCATGCATTTCTTGTGTGTTCGCAGTGAGGTAGATGGGAAGTCTCTTGGAAGATGATTTGATGCAAAATTCTCTGCAGAACAGGGATATTTTGAGCAACTATCTTGCAGAAGTTAGATAGCTTTTTGATTTTGGCCCAAAACACCTGACAACCTGTCTTAATCCTTTGGCATCATACTCCAGAGACTGAGCTCAGGAACCCCTGGTTGATTCTTATTAGTTCAAAGGCATTTGGAAATTCCAGGTGACTGATGGGCTAGGGCATTCATAGCGCTACAAAGAGAAGATTTTTTCAAATGCTGTTATTAGAATTGGTTTGCATTATTTCTTCCCTAGAAATTTTCATTGACAGGAAATTTCAGTGTTTTTGCTTTTGATTCTGTAATGGAACAAACTACTTCTCCAGAGGAAACTCTGGTATTTGGCCTGTGATCTAGATGCGGTAGTACTTTCAACTCAAGCAACGCAAAGTGCTGGGCATTGAAATCTCACAGCTGGGTGCTACTTACCTCTGGATCAGTTTCCTGGTTGCAGGAAAGCTTGAAATGTGGATGTACAGATCAAATTATTAAAAAACTACCACTGTTCTTCCCTCATTTCCCCACCATTTTTTGCTTTTTGTCTCCTCATTACTTCTGTGCCAGAAAATATATAGAGTATATAAACATAAGGTTGGCATTTGAAAGCTAAACCATACATATCGTACTTCCATCCCAATCCACTTCCACAACACATGGGCTGTCTGTGAAAACATCCTCCAGGTGCTGATTTGCTGGAAAAGCAACTATTTATGACCCGGTCACATGAGGGGCCTATTGAGTACCACTGTCAGAGAAATTATTTGGTAGTTTCCAGCTTGCCTTTCTGTTAGGTTAACAATAGCAAAGTGTTAACCTATTTGAAATGGAAATCTTTTCTGCTTGAGGCACTTGCATTCTGCACTGTATGTAATAATGCATAGAAGCATAAGCTACAAATGGGACCATGGGTCTCTGGTTTGGTAGCATCTGACACTCACTTTGCATGGAGGTTAATTACTGCTACAGGGAAAGTACAGGTCAGGAAAGGTTGACTCTGAAAATGACATGATGCCCTTCCATATTTTCTGCACTAATTCTATGTGTATCATTTGGATGCTTTTGAGAAGAAAAATTACATCTTCTTCTAGTTCCTAGACTTCATAGGAGTCAGGCCAGGATGTCAGCTTATGTCTACAGCCCACAGCAGAGGCCCTGCAGTTGGTATGGTGCTCTCACCCGTGCAGCACCGCTAATGCCCACAGAAACAGCAGCAGGCAGTTGTGAGCTGCTGCTGCAGTGCACAGGAACAGAGAGCATGGCCAGCAAGTGAGGACTCCCACCCTGCACATTGTGCTGTGTAAGGAAGCAGGCATCCAGGTTTCTACTCTGTGCCATGGAGTGAAGGTTTGTGGGCAGAGAAAGTATCCTTTCAATAACTTGCTCTTTACTCTCTGAGTTACCTCAGCACCTAAAAGTTACAGCCATGGGCTGTGGACTAATTCTGCAAGGAAAAGTGCATTTCTTCAGCTTGTAAACTAGGAGTACATCATTGCTGTTTGTGTACAATTTGCAAGCTAGAAAATCTCAAGATATTATTTTACCTGAGTCTTTTTGGAGACAGGATATCAGAAAAATATCCAAAGAAAGATATGGTTAAGCATTGCAATAGGTTGCCCAGGAAAGTTGTGGATTCTCCATCCCTGGAGGTGTTCAAAAAGCATGTAAACATAGCACTTTGGGACATGTTTTAGTAGGTGGTGTGGGCTGGCAGTTGAACTGGATTATCTTAGAGGTCTTTCCAAACTCAATGATTCTGCAATTCTATGATTTTCTCAAAGGACTGTTTTTAGCACAAAGCAGTAATCTGGGTAGACCAACTCAAAACCCCAAACTCAAAACTTCTTTATGCTCACTGCAGGCAGTTTATTAGGACTCAACCTAATGGTATCCCAAACTGGATATTAATCATAGAATCATAGGATTATTTGGGCTGGGAGGGGCCTTTGAAGTTCACCTAGTCCAACCCTCCTGCAATGAGCAAGGACATCTTCAACTAGATCAGGTTGTTTACAGTCCTTTTCAACCTGATCTTGAATGTTTCCAGGGATGGGCCATTCATCACCTCTCTGGGCAACTTGTTCCATAAATTAAACATTTTCACGAGATGCTTTGTTTTCCAATAGGAGTTATCACATGGCAACCTACATTCTAAGAGTAAAACAAGTGCTTTCCTGGGCAAAGCAAACCTGACTCTCAGTGTCATCTGTGTACTAGGCCACAGTTGCTTAGCACCCCCTGCAAACTATGGAGTTGAATGTTAGCACAAGAGAGACATAAGCTCAGAGTATTGAATCTTGGCTCTCACCCTCAGCAGGTTTGAAGTCCAGGCAAATGTTCTGATCTTTGGCAGGCCCTCTACCCAGCAGGCACCATGTGAGCCACCATCTCTGTTTCCTGCCCTGCTTGCTGGCATCTCTGTGGCAATCCCGTTGCATCTCCTACCTCACGGATAGATCTACATTTTCCAGCTCTGGCCATTGCCAGAGAACAGAAGACAGCAGCAAAAAGGTGGCATACAGGAGCATCTAAGATGCTCCACTTACATATGTCACTGCGTTGAGGTGGAGTTGGGAATGCAGATGTGGTAGAAAAAACATGCTCTGTATTATTTAAAAATAGTTTATAGTAACACTGGAGAATGCACAATCAAAGGCTAAACCTGCATAAGCAGTAAGATGGACTAAATTTGTCATTTGGTCCACCTCTCATTTATTTAAACTCCCTGCACTTTCCTCCAGAAGGCTGTGCATCTGCCTCTGTTTTCTTGCTTCTGAAATGGGACATAAGAGCTGACAAAGAGCAGCAATTGCTTTGGAAGAGCCAGAGAAGACCACTATTCATGGTCTGGTTCCCGCCTTCTGCCATGTGGAGTGTACCACAGAATAACACTTCACACCCTGTCCTTGGGATATACAGTTGAACTTAAGAGCTGGAGAAGGGTGGGACAGAAAATATCTCTAAAAATCAGGCCTACAGGCAGTATCTCCAGTCCAATGAAGAAAAACACAAAGCAGCAAGACTTCTTTTTGACATAAGGGAGAAAGGTGAATGTTAGCTGTTTGACTGAAGATAGCAGTATGTTAGTGAATATTTTTAAAAAGTCATGACTTTAATGCATCTACACAACTGGAGGCGGAGAACTGAGGAATCAAATTCAGGTCAAATAGATCTCCTTGCTTGGCCTGGTGTCCTGGAACAGAAGTAAATTTCAGATGCTGTTGAAATAGCGAAAGCCTAGAAAAGAAGAAAAACATCATCGCTCTGTATCATACAAGAGAGGACTCCATTTTCCGGTTTTTTTAAGGATGAAGAACCTGCAGCAGAATTCAAGGAGAGCTTTTCTACTTCAACAACTAAGGCACAGTATAGATAGGTATCCTGGTGACTTTACCCAACATTGCTGCAGATTTGGATGTAATGGTGTAATTTGGAACGAGGAAATAATGTTTCCCTACAGAATACTTTGCATTCTATCGATATAAATATCCAAAGACTGTGATCCTGATCCAACCCAGAGAAATCTTTTGCATAAGCCAGCATGGTATCATCTTTTTATTTTGTGCTGTTGTTTCAGGTGATAGAGAGATGGTAGCTGGAGAATTCATTATTAAAAATTCATCAACATCTCTTTTTCCCCTCCTCACCTGCTTCATATTTTTTATTTGTACCTTCTAGTCTTGGAAAGCAGAGCTGTCTGAGGAAGCTTCTCCATTTTGCACTTACCTACAGAGACAGCTGATCCACACAGCAGGATTAATGCTCCTCTACAGTCCACCTAAAAGAGCCCCTTAAACAAAGGGACTTGTTCTGCCTTCTAGTCAGTTCAGATTTTCTGTCAGGGGTGTCCACAATATAACCTGTAGTGGAAAGGTAATTCTTACCATTTATGTAAATGTTCTCTGATAGAATTTTGTGCAATACATACCCACAAAGTGCCTTGGTGCAGATGGGGGCTTATGCTTCCTCAATAGGACCAGTCCTATGTCCTAGTCCCTTGCCCTGGTAATATCTGCATTACAAATTTCCTGTAGTAACCAAAGGAGCAGAGGCTGATGGATTTAGCCACTTTGTTTAACTCTGTGAGGAGGAATATTTTTGATAAGGAGGACCTTGAGACCTCTGCTTTTGCTACTTTGATAAAAGGTTTGCCATACCAGATCCACACTGTCAGCACCAAAAATACGTTGTATGTTTTGCACACCTCACTGAACGAGAGAAGCATCACTGAAGGCTGGGAGTGGGGACCTTCTCTTTACATGGCTGTCAGAGTTGAGATTTCTGAGTGACAGAGCACTACCTCAAATGGAAATTACCTGAAATACTGAATTATGTGTGGAAGTTGCAAGAATTTTCCCCTGTCACCAAACAAACAAAATGATTCACAATCCGAGCATTACACAGCTGGTTTCTCAGAGAGCTGGGTTTAGTGCACAAGTCATATTAAAAGACGCTGAGATCACAGGATCAGACCTTGAGGTCTATCATGTGAAGTCTCCTGGACTAAACCATAAGATTGTGTAAGTCAGGGGCACTCCCCTGATGGAAGTGAAATCTCACTGACTTGCACTGTTTGAAGAGCTGAGATGATGACCCTATAGCAGTCAGCACATAATAATCAATGTGGGGGTGCATAAAAAGATCACATACCTGGCTATGAAGCTGCCATCATTTTGTTGCTCAGTTGCTTATTGTACATGTCCAGAAACAGTTCTGATGGGCCCTGAGCTGGACTGGGCATAGCCAGTGATGCAGAGGTGCAGTGGCTCTCAGCCACTCACTGCTTTGTTCCCAAAAAGCACTTCCCTGTGTATTGTTCCCTGGTCTCACAGATCGCCTCTGGTCCCTAAACTCTCCTTTGCTTTCTTGACTGATAGGACAAAAAAAAGACCGTGGAACCAGTGTGTTTTAAAAATGGAAGTGCCCAAAAATGGACTGTTAGACAATTTCCCCCGTGAAGCTCTTTAAAATCACAGTCAGGCATCACATACAACTTAAGAGCAGAGGAAGAATAATTTTTCCTGGGTGACTTTGGATTTTTTTGTGAACAGGTGATGTCTTCCACCCCAACAGTTTGGGGAAAGGTGATTGCTGTACCTACATCCTCTCCACAGTGTAAAGCAGACTGGAGACTGTTCTCTAGTCCTGAGTCATGTTTCCATGGCTGAACTGCTGAATTTCTGGCTTTTCTTCTACTCCCCACTTTGGATGATTGGCCACACCCAAAGTACCCCCTGGGAACTGACAATGTTAGATGTCATTCTGGAAGACCAGTATGCTGCACAGGTCAAAAGGGTGTGGACAGCCATAAAGCCTGAGCTTTGATGTGTGCCTATCCTCTTCCTGCTGGAACAGTGGCTGTGGTTCTCTTCTCTCTTACCGTTGGGACTAGCAGAGACATCATGCACCACATTGAGAAAATTTACTCTGGGCTCTCCAATAGATTTGGATACCTGATGCAGGCATCCCAAGTCCAGAAAAGCAATTCAGTTCTTGTTCAGCTACAAGAATATCAGCCCAACAACTCTCCATAAGCCACAAGGAATAGAGCTAGCAGTTTCAATCAGGTGGGTGACTCTGCAGCTGTCTTGCAGGTGGCTTTATACCCTGATGTATTGTATTGAAAGAAGGAATAAAAAAATAATTAACTTAAGCAACGCTATCACACTCATTCCAACATCAGAAACTCCCAAAAAACATTCTCACAGAGTGTAAAGAAAAAAATAATGAACCAAAGTTTATGAACCTTTAAATCTGAGTATTGATTGTAAGGAGACCAGCAGCTGGCCAGGCTGGAGCAGTTGAGAAGCCCTGCAGCCCTCTGAGAAGACAGCACAAAGCTCACATTCCCTCTACTGTACTGGAGCTGCCTTTTGACACTGTTTTCAGGAACTTGCCAGCTCATTTTCTAACATGTGTGTGAGACATCAACAGCCTCAAATTACAGCAATCTGAACAGCCCAGTAAATATTTACACAAACCTGCTGGTGATGGTATGAGCTGACATGCATTACCTTTTGTGTTGGGGGAAGGCTATATTTACAGCCAACCAGCTAATGAACATGATCCCAGCCATGGTTTAATACAGATGGCTCTTTCAGCATTTGCGGCTTTCAAGTTACAGAGAGCACAAACTTCAATAGCCTTCGTTAGAAGGCTCCGTCTCAGCTCTCTCCGTTTTGTTTACCACCAGTCTCTCTTTGTGCAGTCAAGGATTAACTAACATTCAGCTGTTTGCATCCAGCAATGCATTTGTGTAGGACGGGGGTGTTTCTCAGCTTTTTCTCTTTTCTTTTTTTTTTTTTTTTTTTTTTTGACACTGATGGTTTTTATTTTGAGTTTACAACACAGGCAATTTATGCTACGTAGATTTATTTTCATTTGAGTGACATTTCCCCAGGCTGTCTCCCAGAAAACCACCAGGGCTGAAGACCAGTATGGAGGGAGTGTGGAAGGAGTGTGGAGGGAGCAGTCTTCTGTGGTGTGCAGCTGTGGGGCTTGGTGGAAGGTGGGAAGCCCTGCTTTAGCCACCACTTAAACCAGTCACCAACCCCTTTTTATGGCCACCTCTCAGAGATACATTTTATTAGCATTCAAGTCTCACTGCAGTTCTGTTTGGATTCCAGTCTCACCAAAGGAAGATGTCTAGGGAGCTTGTAGTCTATGCTGTTGGTAGTTTTTATAATAGTACACTTTTTATATTTTATTAGCCATCATCTAAACCATTGGCTGAAGATTCCTCAGATTTTTCTAGCTCTACATTTAAAAACTACTTTAGATAAATGAGATTGAAAGGTAGGAGGATGAGGAAACTAATTAAGGAAATTTAGACTCTTATTCTGACAATTTATTTGCTATGCTTGGCTACAGTGGAAGCACAGAAAACCTTTTTCTTCCTTGGCATCACACCTATGAAACCCCGGACTGTAAGAACTTCACTGAATCAAGACTACATGTGCAAAGAAAGTCAGCATTGCCCAGTAGCAGGCAGCTTGGCAAATTTGCTGTGGTTGAGATGGACTAATTTTAGATGAGACTAATTTTAGATGAGACAATGACATAATAGTAAACTTGTACTCCTTTAAAAGTAAATGCATGATATTTCTGACTCATGTGACACACCTGCTCTTAGAAAAAAAAATAGAATCATGCATGGATGTTAAGTGCCGATGGAATCTAATGTGGCAGACAAAATCCCACAAAAAAAAAAGACAAAAATCGGTTTTCAAATTACAGCAGACATATGGAGATCTGCCTTAGCAGTCAGTCTGACAAAACACAAAGAATCTATTATTTGCTCCAGATATCTCTCCTGTGGTAGAACAAAACTACCATCATCCCAAACATAAAGTATCTGGCCTTTGCAAGACTGATTATGGAAGTTCCCTTACCAATGTGGTGAAAAGACTATGAACAGATGGCTCAGACAGATCTGTGATGGTATATAACTAATCTGGAACCGTTAATGGTAAAATGGTCTTCCCTGCAGGAAAAGAAGTGGTCAGTTCTCAAATAGGTCGCTGCTCTCTACCTCCAAAACTAAAAGCTCTTCACTTTGAAAGTATCATTATTTCATTGCTATCATGGGATAGAAGCATGTGGTATTTCCAGTAGTGGAGCAGGATACCATGGTATTGGCAATCACCCTTCAGTTTCGGAGGAAGGACATGGAAAATACAGTGGGATAGAAACTGGATTTCATCTGCCCTTTCTTATAAAGGTCAGGCTTGTTCTTTTAAGCTCCATGCTGGACCAGACTCCAATATGTACACTGAACTTTTCGTTCCAACAAATCTCTTCCCAGAATAGTTACATAGGATGAGTATTACAGTTCATGGAAGCAGTGTCATTTAGTGAGTGTTTGCAGAGAAGAAAAGCCTTGAAAACAAGCTTTAGTAGCCTTTCAACTGAACATTTGTTACCAGAACACTGTTTGTTAAGATTTGTTCACAGAATAACAAGGTTGCTGGCAATTACTCTAAACAAAATTTTTGAGGGGATTTTTTTTTTTTTAAATTAGTGTATTTTTAGTGAAAGATCTGGAGTTTATGATTCTGGTAAATTTACAAAAAGGAAAAAAAGAGACTATTAAAATCAGATATTACCAAATGTTGTAAGGAAACTATTGGTCTCAAATGGAATCAGTTATTTTACCCATCTTTACTTTCTCATAAAGGTTCAGCATTCATGTTTTCATTTACCTTCATTAAGAAACACTAAATCTTGAGATCTCTCATGGAATAAAAAACATATCTTTGGGCCAGGCCTCCTACAACTATGTGTGTATATGTACAAAACTGCCTGCTTTGTATTTCCTTCTGCCCTTTGTGTGTTCTTTGTCAGTTTCAATTATAAATCCTCCAGGAGAGACAACTTATTACTGTGTACATCTGCTTGACACCTGACATGCTTTTCCCCTTGCCTCTGTATGTTCTTCCACAACTGTAATAATTCAATGATACACGAGAATGAGGTCTATGTGAAAGGAAAGTATGTGCTCCTGGAAGACCACATCACTATGCTCACTTCTGTTTCCTAGTAGGAATTGATTCCTGGTTTTGAAAACGAGATAGCGATTGCCACTGCTCACTTGAATTTAGGATAGATGCAGGGATATCCCAGAAGAAAACTTCAAGATATTTTTGAAGGATTGCATCTAGTGAGACATTGATGTGGAGAGATGTTATGGAGAGAACAGCAGGGCTGCAGTGGGGATACTGGACTGCACTAGAAGATTTCAGCATTGTTATCACTCCACTGTTGGTTTTTTCCCTTTGGTTGACGGTGCAACTGTATGAGACTTTCCCATTATGCTTGGTTTTCTCAGATTTTGCTTTTCTGAAGAAATGTCCTGTTTTGTAAAATCTCTAATTTGCTGACTTTCTTCTACGTATGGGGTTCTAACAGAGGATGTCCGGTCACTCCATATGAGACAACATCCTTCCCTGGACTTTCCCTACTATGCATTGCTTGTTGGCACCCAGGCAGGCCAGGGCATACATGGGAAATATGTACCTAAGTGTTAACCCAGACTGTATCCAGAATGTCATTCACAGGTATTGATTTTAGAATTACTGAAGGAACTGCGAAGTCCCATCCCAGTCTTTGGAAAGAGTCCTGTGTAACTAGTCAAGCGGTTCCTGGTATAACGCTAAGCAGGAATTTCCTCGGACTGGACAACTGTAATAACCCAGTCTAATGACATTGGATTCTATGCACTAGGCCTTCTTCACTTATCTCTCAAAGTGGTCAAAGGTCAAAAAGGAGATAATTTGTCTCCTGCAAGGAGGCAGGTACAAGGGCTTCTACAAGGACCAACACCAACTAGCATAGGTGTACTATGGAAGACACAAGCCACAAGCCATTTCTGCTTCTGTTCCGGTGCTGCTATGGAGGAACCATGCCCCAAACTTTCTGCATTAGGGCTACTCTGTAAGTCAGATCTATAAGAAGAAAAATTAGAGAAATCAAGCTTAAAACAGTCTTAAGAGCACTATTGAGCCATACCAACACCCAGTTCTTCCAACACAACATTTTTTATATTAATAGAATTGAATGTGTATGCAGAGATATCATTACTCCTACTTCTGCATATAGTAGTTCAGCATATTCTAAATTTGTGGATTAATATAGGATGGAAGAATTCTGCTCATAGTGTAAAACAAAAAATACCTCAATTATAATCAGTGCATTGGCGCAAAGATAAAATTCATCCAAAGTCAGAACAGAGTGTCAGTACATATTATCCTATAAATAGAGTAGCATCACTTCAAACTTGAGGATAGTTTGACATTTGTTTTATTCTTGCACATAATGTCCTTCTACAAAATTTGGACAGAACCACCCCAATTTTTTTACCAGCTGTTTAGTTCATCTTCATCACCACGTACAAAACAAGCCACTGAAGAGGGAATGTACTGAACTGTAGCGATGGCAATTCTGGTTTGGTGAGGTGGGAATGGACAACATGCGTGTCCCAGATGGTTTCTAAAAAGAAGAATACATTCTGATTAAGGAGCAGTGGGAACATTTTCCAAGGACATTTGGGTGCCTTTTATAGATTTATAAGGCAGATGCTGCTCCTTAAAAGCATCTGTCTCCCAGACTCTTTTTTTTCCTCCTGTAGTCACTCATACAGTAGGGATGAAACTTCTGTGAAATGGTAACTCCCTCATGGTTTCATGTACATGCTAAGCCCATTTTACCACCCTCACAATGAATTATACTCTTGTTAAAGAGATTAAAGAGAAGGGAATGGGTCCTCAACTCACAGAGGATCTGGGGATGAGAGGTTGTCAGGGAAGAGTGAGATCTAGTGAACAGGGCTGTCCTGTAGTCATAAACAGTACCTGGGGTCCATCAGTTGACAGGAGAGGGACAGCTCAAACTTCCCCACCACTCTATCAGAACTGTTGCTTCTCATTTTGTGAGATCTATTATCTTCTGTATCTGATTCAGCTGAGTCTTTAGTTCAAGATTAAGTAACTACCCATCTAGACAGCTAACTAGCTATAGAAATGTGTGGGTATTAAACATCACTGCATAGTATCTGGAGAAAGTTCTGCTGTGCAGCAGCACGTGTCCTGCCACACCACCGCTGAGGTCAATTCCAGCACACAAACCATGAGTCTGGAGTGGTTCCTCAGGTGACAGCTTTGTACACTGGCCTAGATGGAGCCTCTAACCAATGATGGAAAGCCATGTCTGTCTTCTTATAGAATACATAACTCTTAAACACAGTACAGTGGTAGCTGCTCAAAGCATGCAAATGTTGCTGTCCTTTGACATATCAACCCATTGCAGTCTGGGGATTTATGACGCAGTTCAAAACAAAGTAGGTCAGTCCTGGGTCCACCATGGGTCCAAGATAATCAACAATACCTCATAAGCCCTGCAGGATCAGGGTACAGTGTGGGAGATCAAAAGGAACAAGTTTGTAGCAACAGCCACAGGATAAAGAGGGCTGCAAGTCCCCATTGCACAGCCCAAAGCAGTTCACACAGTTCTTACTGGCGATGAAAGAATGAGGTTTGTGTCCTCCTTGGTGCTGGAGCAGGCCTCGGGGCAGAACATGTTAAGCAAGGAGACTTCACATCCCTGGGGATCCTATCTGCAGCCACTTTCACTGGGATGGCCAAGGGATTGGTAAGTAGTGTAAAAGCTTCATAAGGGTCAGTGTCACATCACATGTGAAGCAACTTGAGTGAATGTGGTAGGAACCAAGGAACGAGAAGTGAAGGGTCACAGACCAGATCAGTTCAGAATATAGCTTAAAGATTTCTCATCCTGTCCACCAAGGCACATTACCTTCCCATTTGCATGCTTGATGTGGGAAAACACAGCTCACAGAACCCATCATTTGCAATGCAGCGTGCTCCAGACTTTCATCTCCAGAACATGACTGCGCTTACTGAGACTACTGAGAGCTCATTGGGAATCAAGACTTGGTGACAACAGCTTCCTGCGGGCACTTGTCAGTCACAGGCACATTGTTTTATATTTATGGACACAAATGTGTGTCTGAGCTCAAGAAGAACCCAGAACTCCATGGCAAGGAGGCTAAGTATTAGCAGAGCGAATCAGAGAGACTGATTCACCTCCCTTACAGGGAAGTCTGCTGCCTCCCAAGAGCCCAGGTAAGGGATGTGGCCAGGAAACTTCCCAAACTGGTGAGATCTACAGGCTATTACCCATTACTGCTGTTCCATGTGGGAGGAGATGAAGCAGCAAGATGAAGCCCAGGGGGTATTAAAAGAGATTTTAGGGCCTTAAGAGTGTTACTGAGGGAATCTGGGGCCCAGATGATTTTTTTTCTTCCCTCCTTCCACATACAGGTGTTGACAAAGCACAGCTCAGATGGGTCCAGTCAATTAATACATGGCTCCGTGGCTGGTGTCACTGCAACAACTTCAGGTGTTTTGATAATGGGATGGCCTACACAGCACCGGAATTATGATACCAGATGGGAGCCACCTTTCTCAGAGGAGGAGAAGGGTCTTTCTTCAGGAGCTTGAGGTGCTTGTAGATAGGGCTTTAAACTAGATGTGAAGGGGCAGGGGGATAACATCAGGCTAGCCTGTAACAAGTGGGGGGTAGGACAAGTGTAAGGGAACAGGTGTCAGGGAGAACACTTGCCTAAAACAACTTATGGGTAATAAAGGGCCCACTAGGAAGGTGGTGCAACCAGCAGCCTAGCTGAGGTGTATTTACACAAATGCATGAAGCTTGGGTAACAAGCAGCAGGAGCTGGAAGCTACCATGCTACTAGAAAGCTATGACCTAGTTACCCTCACAGAAAGGTGATGGGATGAATCCCATGACTGTAGTGTGGCTATCGATGGCTACAGGCAGTTCTGAAGGGACAGACAAGGAAGGAGGGCTGGAGGCGTAGCCCACTATCTCAGGAAAAGGAGAGAATTTGAGATGCATCCCAGAGTCCTGAGGGAATTGACAGGTGTAGTTGCCAAGCCACTCTCCATGATATTTGAAAAGTCATGGCAAGCAGAAGTCCCTGGTGCCTGGAAGAAGGATATCATTGTGCCTATTTTTAAAAATTGTAGAAAAGACAACCCTGAGAACTACCAACCTGTCAGACTCACCTCTGTGCCTGGGAAGGCACATGGAGGGTGGGGAGGTGATAAATGGAAGCCAGCACAACTTCACCAGGGGCAAATCCTGTATGACTAAATTAGTGGCTTTCTGTGATGGGGTGACTGCAGCAGTGGGCACGGGTAAACTGATGGATGTGATCTATCTAGACTTCTCTAAAGCCTTTGACATAGTCCCCCATAACATCCTTCTCTCTAAATTGGAGACATATGGATTTGATGAGTGGACAGTATGGTGGATAAGGAACTGGTTGGATGGTCGTATGCAAAGAGTAGCGGTCAATGATTGAAAGTCCTGGTGGAGATCTATGACTACTGGTGTCCCTCAGGGGTCTGTACTGGGACTGGTGCTGTTTAATATCTTCATCCATGATATTGAAAGTGAGATTGAGTGCACCCTCAGCAAGTTTGCAGATGACACCAAGCTGAGCGGTGTAGTTGCCAAACCAGTAGGACTGGATGTCATCCAGAGGGACCTGGACAGGCTGGAGAAGTGGGACTGTGTGAACCTCATGATGGTCAACAAGACCAAGTGCAAGGTCCTACACCTGGGTCAGGGTAATCCCTGATTTAAGTACAGGATGGGGGCTGATGTGATTGAGAGCTGCCCTGCAGAGAAGAACTTGGGGGTGCTGGTTGATGAAAAGCTCAACATGAGCTGGCAGTGTGCACTCGCAGCCCAGAAGGCCAAATGTATCCTGGGCCGCATCAAAAGAAGTGTGGCCGGCAGGGCGAGGGAGGTGATTCTGCCCCTTTATTCCTCTCTTGTGAGACCTCATCTGGAGCGTTGTGTCTGGTTCTGGAATCCTCAACATAAGAAGGATATGAAACTGTTGGAACGTGTCCAGAGGAGGGTTGCAAAGATTACCAGAGGGTTGGAACACCTTTCCTATGAGGACAGGTTGAGAAAGTTGGGGTTGTTGAGCCTGGAGAAGAGAATGCTCTGAGGAGAACTTATAGCAACCTTCCGGTACCTGAAGGGGCCTACAGGAAAGCTGGAGAGGGACTATTCGTAAAGGCTTCTGGTGATAGGACAAGGGGGAATGGGTATAAACTACTCTAGCTAGTTTTTAGGGGCAGGTTTAGACTTGATATAAGGAAGAATTTCTTCATCATGAGAGTGGTGAGACACTGGCACAGGTTGCCCAGGGAAGCACCATCAAGGCCAGGTTGGATGGGCCTTGGGCAGCCTGGTCTAGTGGGAGGTGTCTCTGCCCATGGAAATGGAGTTGGAACTAGATAATCTTTAAGGTACCTTCCAACCCAAACTATTCTATGATTCTGTGATTCTTTGATTCTATGATTCTTAATAGTGTCTGTTGGCTGGTGCCTAGCTCCTGCCTGGCTGCAGCAATCTAGCAACTTCTGCCATTCTGAACATCAGGCACACTCACAGAGAGCCTTGTACCCTTGAATTTCAAATATACTGGGAGTGTCAACTCTCTTAAAAGAAGAAAGTGCTGTAAATATAATAGCCTTTCTGCTCTAGAAGTCAAACAGAAAACCATTCAAACATCTGCATTTAATCGGCACATCAGTGTGACAGACTGATTAAAACAAAAACAAAAAGAATCCTAAAATTAATACCATTGCTTTGCCTGAAGAATATTCATATGATCAAAGGGTGGGTGTTTAAGTCAAGTGCAGGGATCAAATGGTACCAAATTCCAAAGTATAATTGGCAGCTTGGGATAATCCAGTTTTACTTCTCCAGGAAAACTTTATGTTCATTTCCCAGTCTTACTACCCAAGCAGCAGAAAAAGATGTGCATCTCTTCTCATCTGCTTCTTTACTCAGCAAGAGACCAAATTCAGTTGTTTGATCCCACCCCAGAGCTACTCGGTTCATTCCCACTTCTACAGAGACCTCCCTTGTGAGTTTACACGTTCCAGTTGGGCTCTGTGGCTGCTGGGACCATGCCCCGCTGCTGTGCAATGCCATGTTACTGAGAGATTGTGGTCCATTCGGGAGCAGAGGGGCGGTCATATGGAAGCTGCTCTAGCTCTCCCTTGTGCCTTGTAGTACCAGCTCTGGTTTCTCTGTGCTACAGACACAACACTGGTCAGAGGAACATTAACCAGAACAAGGCACAGCTCTGCAAGAGAGCAAACTGATGACCTTACTCTCAACACCACTGTTTCCTACTTCTGAAAAACAGATGTGTTTATATTTCCATGTCCCAAGGTCACTGTGGGACATTTTCTGAGGTGGTTGTTTGAATGGGTCGTTTCTGAGTGATCCATTTAAAATAGACACATATACTTACAGGAACTCCTGCTACCAATGTGCTCTAGCCAAGGCTGATGGTAACTTACCATTGCTCCCCATGGGATGTGGCATAACTCTCTTTCCAGAAAAATATTCCTTGCTTGTCCCAGCTTGTCATCAGTGCCTTAGAACCAACCCTCACACATGCACTGCTTATAGCTAGAGATGACTATTCATGCATCAAACTACAAGAAAACACTACCTGTGAAAACTGGTACCTTCAAGGCAGCAGTGAGTGTTGTTGATGGGACACACTGCAGCTACCTGTGCTGGTGCTTGGTAGATGCAGAAAGTCTGAGAGCACACTCGGCCTTCTGTGTCATTTGGAGGTTAATTTTTCCTCCCATGCAAAGCCCTGCCTTGTCTCTATTTTTTTTTTGAGTGAGAGAGGAGGCACTTCTGTCTCCTGCAGTTGCTTCCTCAGTAGCTGAATACTACATTCTTGAAGCAAAAAAGTCAGTTTCTTTGACAACCATATCCCAACCTTATCCCCATAGCCTTCCAATGCACTCATGTTTCACCTGCACCTAGGTGAAATCTTCTTTTTTTTAAGAAAACCTAAGAGCATTTGACCTCAAAACCTGACTGTGAGGATGTCACTATTTTAATCTCCTCTCTGTCTCAGCTCTTCGTAAAAGAAAACCTATGATGATTGCAACATAAACTCCTTGGGGCAGGAATGTGTTCTTGTTCTTTACACAGCATCAGGCAACGCGAGGCCAGGGCCACTTGGGACAGCTTTCTGACATAAATAACAGAGGTTTCACTACCAGGGAAGGAGTGCAGAGTTTTAGTCTAGTCATTTTAGATCTCAGGTTTGGTGTTGCAGTGCAGCTTGGAGCTTTGGACTGGGTAATTAATCTAACTCCCACTGAAGACAGAGGACTGCTAATGTGCTTGACAGGAGCAGGAGTAGGAACTTGCTGAGTCCAGGGGATTCCCTTCCCTTCCTGGACCTCCCTCCCTTCCTTCATCCTGGCAGCAGCAACACTTTTTTATGAATTGGAAAAGTCCCAGGGCAGCCCAGTCTCCAGGTCTTGCTGTCCCCATGGCTCAGCATACGGTACAGAGGAGGAAGAGGTCACAGAGGGGAGGCTACTGTGGGTTGCTGACACACAAAGCACTGCAAATTTCCATCCGCCTGGGGCTTGCCAAAATGAACTGCCCAAATCGGGAAGTTGGGTAATATGTGGAAACGTGCTTTTTCTCCCTCCACATTTCTGAATAATTGTCATGACTTTTTATTTTTAAAGTCCTTCTTTTTTTTTCCAGTCTGAGGTATCCCTTCCTTTCCAGGGTAGAAATGGCAAGCCATGTAGGAACTCTGCAACCTTTAAGACGCTAGAATAGGCTTTACACCATGGAACTCAGTCATCCTTCTCCTGCAGGAGGCAGAAAGCAGAGACCTAAGTCCCTCGCAGCAGCTCAGGGTCCTTGCTACAGCAGGGTTGCTGTTCCCAGCACATGTCAAAACTACTTTTACAAAGTAGAGTCATGTTTAGATCCCCTATGCTGCTGGGTCTGGGAAAATTTTTTTCTCTTAGATCACTCCTGACTGGAGAAATCAGGGATTTATACCTAGACTTCCCACCACGACCACCAGCATCATAACTAACCACAAGCAAATGAAATTAGTATCTTCCCCTTCCTCCCTGCCACTATCACAGTCAGTGTTGTATCACTGCAGAATAGGGAAATTCCAATCTGGGAGTATTTTACAGATGAGGAAAGACTAGAGTATGAAAAGAGCAAGACAAACCTAAGCCTTCTTGGTTTGTTCTGCCACGTTGGACAACTCTTCCCAGAGAAGTGGGGAGCAGGATGGTCCTACTTGTGAGAGAAGACCAGGAATAACAAGCTAGCAAGAGCAATAGGCTGCTTTCAAAAACATTGTCTACAAGTACCTGAAAGGAGTTTGTGGTGAGGAGGGAGCTGCCCTCTTCTCTCAAGAGACAGGGGACAGAACAAGAGAGAATGGCCTTTAGCTCCACCAGGGAAGGTTTAGGCTGGACATTAGTGTCATTGGACACTGGAACAGGCTGCCCAGGGAGGTGGTTGAGTCACCTTCCCTGGAGGTGTTTAAAGCACAGGTGGACAAGGTGCTGAGGGGCATGGTTTAGTGTTGGAATAGGATAGGAGTGGTTGGAATTGAGGATTCAATGAGTCTCTTCCAACCTGGTGATTCTATGATTCTAAGGGTTGAAAGTGAACATGGATCTCATCTCCCTCAAAATTTCTGGGAACCTCTCTCACCCTACCAGACTTCAGTCCCTGCACTCCAGAACATCCAGAGCAAACAACTGAGCTTACCTGTGCAGTGAGTCATGGGATGAAGTACAATAGGGAACACAAAGCAATGGATCAGGAAATGTTTCATGTAAATGGGGGGGAAAGGGACAGCAGGGTGAAAGGTAGCGGAAGGTAGAGAGAAAAGCATCAAATAACTAAGTCAGCCAAAGAGTGAACAGAAGAGCTTGCACAGTGATAACAGAGAGCAATGGAAATGCAGTGGTAAGAGTTGAGGTGCTGCAATGGAGTGACAGAGGGCAGCGGGAGAGCAGTGATAAAGTGCTGAGGTCTTTCTGAGCACAGAACAAAGGTACTCAGTGCAGATACAGGATAAAGCAGGGCTGATTAGATGAGCACTTGCCAAGGTAGCAGAGTAGCCAGCAGGTGGGCAGGGCAGCTGGCTGCCTGCTGTGAAGGGTCAGGTAGATTCCTTGGTGGGGAGTTGGCTGAGCACTACCCATAGCAAGGATGCATATTTTTTTCTGAATATTTTCAAAAGTGCTGATTCCACTTTAGATGCTGACTGCTGCTGTTAAAGAAGGGGATCATAAGCCAGAGAAACTGAGATTTATCCAGTAAAGACCTATGTGAAGCTCAGTCTCCTTTACCTTGTGTGTTACACAGTTATTTAAACCTGTTCAAAGGGGTAGCAAACATTACTAAATTCAAACAGCACTTGAGAGTGCTAGCATTTTATGTATATCCCATTTAGCCACCTTAAGCTGGCACAGATGAAAAGCACAGAGGGTACCCAATGGAGGATTAGAAGATCCCTTTTGATTCCAAACCTGAGTTTCCCCAGGACAACAGTACTCCAGACATACCTGCACATGAGATGTGGGCATTTCATGTAGTTAGGAAAAACAGTGACAATTTTAACATCACTCAACATTGGCCAGATGAGCACTGAGCTGGATGGATGGTGTGACACTCTGCTCAGTGCTGCTTCCTCATCCTCCTGACCCACATTTTCCATTTCATATGTGTCTGTGCTTTATCCACCTGATATGTCTGATTTCCAGCAGCCAGACCTTCATTCACAGTAAATCAACACTGCATGGCTGAAATCCATGTGCCTATGGAGATATTCCAGCTCACCCAGGACATGGCCTCTGGAGTGCAAACTGTGGAAAGGAAGGGCTGTCTTTGTTCCATATCTGTATCCTGATTAGAACACTCTGACCTGACCCCTGGCCTGGTCTGTAAATGCAGCTGAAGTACAAATAATAGCGTTGTTGGATTGGTTATCAGCAGTTCACTCAGGGATGCACAGAAGTCTTCTGGACTTTGCCCTTTTGCTTTAGAATAAATCTGTGTCAAGCAGGGATCACAAATAGCCACAGTGTTGTTGCTACTGTTCTAATGTACAGTCCTGCAATGCAACCACAGTCAATGTGGCACAGTAATCATAAAAAAAATCAACCCCACATCATTTCAGTCCCACCATGGGAATAAGTGGCAGAATAAAACCAAGGAACATAACAGCTGTTAGAAATTAAAAGCAAAAATAATTACAGTCCAGTACAGCAAGCTTTCCAAGTTATCTCATTCTCATTTGCACTTTTTCCTAAAATGGAAATTCAAAACTAAAATTCACTGAATTTTGGCAAATTATTACATTTGTGGATTTTGGCTTTTAGGTACAGATTTGCTGCACTTTTTTTATACCTATTTTGTACCAAGGTAGGTTTAGTGACAGTCAGGGAACTGCTGTCAGCTCACACCAGGACAGCTCAAGTAGAGACCACACCCTTCTAGATCACCCGAGGTGGTGCTAGCTTTTGCATCCAGACAGCCGCACAGCAGGAATCATCAAGTGTATAAACCTAGGGCTGTAGCTGAGGAGTCTGGCAGAAAGAAGAGAATAACCTCAATTCACCTCCATTTACCCCCACTGCAGCACTGGTAGTCACGTTCTGATTGCCTTCAGGGCCACAAGCTGCTCCTCAGCAAACCTCTGCTGAGCCCCAAGGGGGACTTTGCAGCCTGTTGTGCTAAAACTCCATTTCCTCACTGCTGTTTGGACAGTGTGGGCTTTCCACAAGGCCAAAACAGAGGAGAAGACAGGAAGACCCTGAGCAGAAGTATGTTTTATGTTTACATGGTAAATCTGGCTCTGTGTCACTCTGAGCGAAGGTATTTGGAACTGGGAGTTGTGGTACATGCCCATCTCTTAATTGCCTTACAAATACATGACATAATCTGATGAGCCTTTCATGTTAA
This sequence comes from Coccyzus lansbergi, assembly GCA_033558105.1. Classification (NCBI taxonomy): domain Eukaryota; kingdom Metazoa; phylum Chordata; class Aves; order Cuculiformes; family Coccyzidae; genus Coccyzus; species Coccyzus lansbergi. Next base: position 117,150 of record JAUMJK010000878.1, read on the forward strand.
ACACCAGTCTAGGAGCTTTCATATAATAGCTTCTCTTTCCTACTCACAGCTCGCTCTCATCTCTGCAGCTTTTCACTGTGCAGTGCCAGAGCCATAAAGATCTTACTATAAAGGGGCCCCCCAGACTTTATCTTGCATATCACGACATCATGATTCAAATGTTACAGTACTGCAACACAAATGTAACATCAATGTACATCCCATAACAGGCCCTAATCCATCCCAGATTTGGTTCAATGCTCACTTACTCAGATCTCCCTGGACCACACATCGTGTGCCACTGTTTGTATTCAGCATGAATGGAGCATCAGTGTGGAAATCTCATCAGAACAACAGCAGTATGGTCAGATCAAGAGGAGCTAGCAGGAAGCCACTCTGTATCTTTCCAGAAGACTTGCCAATGAGTGCATTTTGTACTCACGGTATCTACCTCCTAGGCACTGGAGCTTGTAAGGGAAATGCATCGGCTGTGCCTCCAGGCCAGCCCAAGCATGCACCACAGCTGCAGCTATGTCCTCACTTGCCACTAAGGGTGGTCAAGTCATGCCATCTGCCTCAGCAGCTTCTGGCATATCTCACCGGCTGGGCTTGAGATAACCATGCAACCACTTCCTGGGTTGGACTGGTCCCTGCTGAGCAGCAGCAGGCACCACTGGGCCCAGCATTCCCTTTCTGGGTGCCCAAGAAGCACCCTCTATTCAACCGCCATCTGAATCCCTTTTTCCAGACTGCACAGGTTGCTAGATGGTCCTTTTGACATGAGTGAGCTGAGAGGCAAACTCTGTTTTGTCCTTTCCTTTTCTGTGAATTACAAGGAATCCAATAACCATCAGGACACCCACTTCTACATCCTCATGTGCTGTTCATTTTATTGAGAGGAAAACTCATTCTGTGCAAACTATTACAAAAACAAGACAAACATCAGGTCTTTATTAATATTTAAATCAATGATTATTACAGAGCAAGGAAATAAAATGAAAAAACACAACAACAAACCATCCAAACCATCTTGCTCACAGCTGCTGTGAAAGCCACTCAAGTAGTGCTGGAAAGCTTCCTTCCGTCCAAGTATTGGTGGAATTGATCCAACTGATGACATTCAGTTTTGAAAGGATAAATGCTTTGAAAATACAATAGACTGAACATTTTTTTCTTTCTTTCTTTTCTTCTGCCCACTTTGGGCCTAAATGGAGTTTGACAGATGGTTTGTTTTTTCTTTTAATTAAACAACATGAAGTCCACAGAGTAGCTATATGGTACAATGCTCTTCTATATGTACTGTCCTCCCCATCACATTTAGTACTCGGGCGATATGTAGTATTACAAAGATAAATGTAGGACAGCTATATTATTCTCCTGTGGCTTTGAGATGACACTGTATGTGGTTCACTCCATCTACCAAGAGAAGCAAGCCATGTGTTTGAGTAACAACATGCTGAATCAGGGAGGTTTATGTTATTGTTATGAATAAAGAGAAATTGTGTTGTGGAAATACAGCCTGGAGACCCTCATTCCCCCATGGCAGTTTCTTGCATACTATGCACTTGCATAACTCCTTGTCTCAAAGAACTCTTCATGTGATCCCAAAGGCTTCAGAAGCCTTGGGGCGAACATCGGCTTGCTAACGGTGGTTTTGCAAGCATCAGGTTCAGTATGTTTTCAACACAAAACTGGATAAAACAAAATGAGTTTATTTGATGTCAAATATTGGCAGAATAATTATATTTTATTCAAAGCTGCTTAGTTGTCTGTGTGGCATGCTTATTGTCTGTTTTTAAACATGAGTTTTCTTGAAAACACTGTGGAGTGAAATCCACAAAGTGAATAATCACACTCTGGGGATGGGATATCAGAGGGAAAAGATTTCGTCTTTATGGCCAAAAGGTCATGCAACTAGTCCACATCTCAATCGGAGTCATGGAATCATAGAATCCCTAGGTTGGAAAAGACCTTTGAGATCATCAAGGCAAATCATACCTGTCCACTATTAAATCATATCTCTAAGCACTTCATCTACTCGTCTTTTAAATACCTCAAGGGATGATGACTCAATTACCTCCCTGGGCAGCCTGTTCTAAAGCTTGATAACCCTTTCAGAGAAGGAGATTTCCTGATGTCCAAACTGAACCTCCCTTGGCGCAACTGGAAGCCATTCCCTCATATCCTTTCACCTGTCACTTGGGAGAAAAGACCAACACTTGTCTCTCTGCAACCTCCTTTCTGGTAGTTGTAGCCAGTGATATGGTCTCTCCTCAACCCCTTCTTTTGTGGGCTAAACAACCCCAGTTCCCTCAGTCAGTTCTCATAAGACTTGCTCTACGGTCCCTTCACCAGCTTCATTGCCCTTCTCTGGATACGCTTCAGAGGGCCAACGTCAGCCAACACCCTCAGGTCCTTCTCTGTCAGGCAGCTTTTCAGCCACTCTTCCCCAAGCCTGTAGAGTTGCATAGGGTTGTTTTGTCCAAAGTGCAGAACTCGGCATTTGACCTTGTTAAACCTCATCCCGTTGGCCTCAGACCTCCAATCCAGCCTGTTCAGATCCCTGCACAGGTAACATTGCATGGGATATTTTTCAAGGAGATTCACCTGTTGCATTGGCATTAAGGGCTGAAGAGGGTTTGTGGGCCACCAGGAACTTCTGGTATCCTATTTAGCATGACCATGTGCACTAGCCAGACATTAGCCTGTATATTCAATTGCCCGTGAAGAAGGATGAAAGCTAAATATTCATTGCTAATTCCACCTGCTGGTTATCTTCTGCTTTTTACATTGTCACATCTTTCACATTCATTACCTGTTTCATAGCTTTAGGTCCTCTTGCCTGTGGCTGGTTTTCTACAGAAATTTAATTCCTAACATCTTTGGACCAGAAATTTTGTTTTTCAGCAATTAATAACGAAACACCATAACTTGCTAATGAAGATGTTCATCTGATTAGTTCAGATATCCACAGGCAGAAATTTCAGCTCCCTTAGCCCCTCACATGCCTAGAAGAGCAGTAGAGTTGGAGGCAGGTTGGTTGGATCTGCTGAGTGCTATGGCCACCAACACCAGGGGGAGTGTTACCTTTGGTGTCAGTGCCTCTTTGCAATGCAAGCAGAACCTTTGACCAGAGCGTGCCTCAGTCCAAGCAATGGCAGTTTCTGGTCAAGAAAAACTAAACTTCTCTCCACTGTTTTTCTTTAAGGGAAAATGCCTCTGCTTATTTTTCAGATATGAGCTTTCAATAAGCCCCTGTGTAAACTAAAAACCTGTGCATGAAATTGCATGGACAAAATCCTTGGACTGTTTTAAAGTGTCCTGCCAATTTCAGGTTCTGCTGTCCTTTTTTTCCCTCTAGCAGAAGGATTAATCTCTCTTCCTGTAACTCTATGAGGACCAGCATTCATTTTCCAAAACAGTACCTCAGCCCCAACTGGGCTTTAACCACTATCTATATAATTGGGACACCAATTAACTACATCAAAAATAATTATTTTGTGCTGTGCAAAATTTAGAAATTTCAGTTTTCTGAGAAAATTAAAGGAAACAAACAAAGCTGTCTTTAGGCTATGGGCAATGGGGATAACCCATTGAATGTTATGGAAACTCTTAAAGGAAAGCATTGTTTACAATGGAAAATTCAAATGCTTCCTTTCAAAAGATCACAGGGAATGTCTTCTATAAAAAAATATGTGCAGATTAATTGAATTCAAATTCAGCAATGACTCCATCTCCTATAACAACTGCCTCCATTGATATTTTCCTGTCATCTAGTGCCTTTTGTCAGTCCAGCTCTTGGTTATACAATCCATACTAGAGAATGCATTTAAGGGAGATTGCATTATCAGGGCAGATATGCACATGTATTTTTGTATTCTGCTCCCTGGCTCTGTGATTTATCGTTTGCATCCACCACTGTCTCTCTCTGAGGACTCCTAGGCTGATCATGCTGGGCGACTCCTAGTCTCCTCTCTGCCACCATTTCAGTTCCCTGTTTCATTTGCCCATCGGGGCAAGGCTGCAGGTGCTAGACAGGAGCAGCAGCTATGGAGCAGGTATGGGCTCTGCAATCCTGTGGGTGCCGACAGTCTCTCTTGTGCTTCTCAAGTCCGCATGGCTGAGAAAAGGGCCATCTGTGAATTTTGGCACATATTGAGTTCAGGCCTTGAATCCTTTCTGCATGGAGGTTTTATCTAACCCAACGCAATAAATAACTGTCAGATTAAGCATGGCTGTGCAAATGTTACTATAGTCGCATTGTAAAAGCTCCCTTTTATGTGGGCATCCTCTGAAACAAGGCAACCCTTCACCGGCCCTAAGTTACACCCATCCCTGCCCTTATCACCCTGTTTCGGATGTACAGCTTGCTGTGAAAGACAAACAACTGAAGTTGTTAAACTCCATCTTGTTGTGAGCCTGCCCAGCGGTAATAGTTGTAATGGATATTACATTACAGAGAGGACAGCAGTCTGCTTGGGACCAAGGGACAGGCAATGACAGCCATTCTCTGACAGCTCTGTGAGCCTGCAGTTCAGCCCGGATCACCTTTCAAACAGGTCTGCCAAGGCCATGCAAGTACACAAGACAAGGATCTGTGGTGCTCATGCTATGCCACACTGGTGGGGAGCCTTGGGAAAAGCCAGGAAGCCCCCACCACTGGAACAAGCCCTCAGCTCACAGAGCTGAGTCATGGTGCAGCTGGGGGATGAGGCAGGGAGGGAAATACAGCCCCCTTGGCTCCCTCTGGTGTATCCAGCACTGCCCAGGAGGGCCTGTGCACAGCCTGCAGTAAATGCTGGAGGGCCAGGCTGAATCAGGCATGTGGGAGATATACTGGCACATTTCAGCAACATCTGAATCACATTTTGTGCAGGGACTGCTGCCCCAAAAATGCAGGTTGCATCATGACTGCTCCATTCTGCATTCCCTGTGACACTGGATGGAGCACTTCAACAGCCACATAAGGGTGCATCCAGGCTGGATATGCAAAGCTACTGAAGGGATCAGATGCCTATTTTTCCCTTTTAGTTGCCTCTGAAAAGATTTGCCTTTCTGAAAAGGTGGCCTTCTGTATTGGCAATGTGTTTGCAGATAATCTTAATCAAGAATAAACAAATGGTGCCAGGGAGTGTAAATTAAAAGTGAAAACTGGAAGTGATATATCAGAGCATGTGTGCCATATACCCATTTGCTCACCTGCTCTGCATTAACATAGTGCAAAATTCCAGAAGGCAAGGCAAGGCAAAAGGCAAAGCAAGGAAAAAGGCAAAGCAAGGGAAAAGGCAAGGGAAGGCAAGGAAAGAAAAGGATGCTTTTTAATCCCCACTCCCAGACCCCTGCCTGAGACTCAAAAGCTTCCTGATCGAGATGTTAATCACAGTCCAGCAGGAGTAAGCTATGGGCAGCCACTGTGGTGGGTGGATGCCTCATTCCTGGGCACAGCACCACACACTGAACCATGTGCTGTCCCCACTGACACTGCATCCCACCAGACACTGAGCCCACTCTTGCAGAGGCTGAGCCCCTTCTGCTCTCACTACCAGTGCTAAATGCCTGCCAAGGCTGCAGCTGACACACACAACACACAATGTGCATTCATCGTGGGTTCACCATGGGTACTCATATATTTAATCTGAGAAAGTCCTTGTCCTCTGGCTGTCATGAGTGTCAAGGTTGCTGCTGCCACGGAGATGGATGCAGGTGAGCAATCTGTGTGATGGGGCTGAATAAATTAAATAATGGAAATCTAGTAACCATAAAATAAAGGGAAATAAAATATAGAGTAGCTTTTATAAAGGTCACAGGTTTGCAATAAGGCTGTCTCCAGATGGCTGTATGGACCTTAGTAGGCATTAAATAGGGTTTGGAAAATAAATCGTTGTCAGTCTTGAGATAGCAAACTTAAGATTTTATCTTTCTATGATACAGAGTGATTACCAAGTAGTTCACAATATTGCATATGCACTGACCACTAGCAGGTTTCATTTGTAAACTCCTTAGAGGCAGAATATAACAGGTATGTTTATTTATACACAAAATAAGAACCTACCTTTTGCGTAGCTGTTCTGCAGAAATTAATTTGATATTATAAAAAACCAAAACACCTCACTTTTTAAAAAGAGGACTGCTTATACACACAATGAAAGAGATGATGTGAATGCTTAGGAAAACAGATGGATAGATATTAGCAGAAGATAATAGCAGGGATTAAGGATGACAACTATAAAAAATATTAATTAGATGATTTCCTCAACAAAAGACATCAAAATGTACCAATATGGGGAGTGTATGGTGGTAATAATTTGCATTGTGATACTATCACAGTGTCCCAGTATCGGATTAGGGCTGTGTCAGTGCTGCAAACAACTATCTTTGTGAAGCAGCTTCAGATGTCCTAATGAAAGGAGCTACACAGTGATAAATGGCATTATGTGCTTGCAAGGTTACTATTACCCCAAGGTCACTGTTGTCACTTTCCTCTCACTATTGTTATGAACACCAGTGCTACTAAACCTCAATCACACTAATAGCGAGGGAGCTTCCTAACACACAAAGTCCATATTAGAGACCTTTTACGGAAGTAAAACCAGGATTAAGATTTTTAACTTTACAAAATATTCTCTGTGAACACGACATGCACCCACATAGAATCAGAGTCATTCAGGTTGCAAAAGACCTTTAAGATCATCACATTGAACCTGTAACACTACCAAGTTCATCACTAAACCATGTCCCTAAGCGCCACATCTACAAATCTTTTAAATACTCCCAGATGATTCAACCACGTCCCTTGGAAGCCTGTTCCAATTCTTGACCCTTTGGTCAAGAATTATTTCCTAAAACCCAGTCTAAGCCTCTCCTGGCACAACTTGAGGCCATTTCCTCTCCTCCTATCACTGGTTACTTGGGAAAAGAGACCAAAACCCACCTCGCTGCAATGTCCTCTCAAGTAGTCATAGAGATTGATAAAGTCTCCCCTCAGCCTCCTTTTCTCCAGACTAAACAACCCCAGTTTTCTTAGCTGCACCTCATAAGACTTGCGCTCCAGACTCTTCACCAGCTTCATTGCTCTTCTTTGCACACACTCCAGCTGCTCAATATCTTTCTTGCAGTCAGGGACCCAAAACTGAACACAGCATTTGAGTTTTTGCTTCACTGTGGCTCCTCTTGAAAATTTACTGCTGAAGGGGTGCACTTTTCACCATTCGGCATTTTGGAACTATTTTCCCCTAGAGAAGCCATGCTGGCTATGCTGATGTCCATCCGCCCTCCGTCTGCACCTGCTGCATCACAGGGTCTTTGTGCTGTCCCCAGCTGTGTGAGCAACTCAGAACTCAGCACACCCTTCAGGGTAGATCCCGCAGTGGTTATAGTGAGCTTAGTGATGTTGGAGCGAAATGGGTACAGAGTGAATCTGCAGCCCAAGGCTGGCAAAACCCTCAGCTCTGTCTGCAGTGAAAGCATTGAAAACCTAAAAAAAAATGCAACTAATTAAAATTTAAAATTAGTTGACAATTTGACAGATACTGACACATGGATCTCAAATCAGGAAGTTATTTTCAGTCATTTGTGTGTATATAATGAGGTAGGGGCTGCATTCTCCATGCAATGTGCTAACTAGAAAATCTGATTAATTGAATGACAGTAATTGAGTCTGGAAAATGAAGGCATTTATCAACAATATTATTATCATTGTAAAAATACAAAGCCAATGCAATGGCTTTGTACATATTATTGATCAGTATTTTAGCCATATATTTTGTACTGAAATGGACTACAATCCATTAATATAATTAATCTACTTATGCCATCACAACAAGAAGCAGTTTGGAGCAGCCAGACATATTTTATTGGTATTCAAAATCACAAAATTACGTCACATGAAAGTCAAAGTCCATGGACCATAAGTTCCACTTATGAAAATCTTAACCACTGGCTGAAATCAGGCGAGAACTCAGTCATTTATAAATTGGCAGAAGAAATAGCTTCACAGTACTTCCTGTGGATGTGAGTACTAATAGTTTTCATGTATCTGAAGTATGCATCTTACTTTCTTGTCATGAGGTAGCCCATTCTTGCAAAAGGAGCCCATGGTGGGATACCTCACTGGTTTTAGAAAATTGAGATACTTCATATGAACACAGCTCTGGACTCCTCCGTAGCATCAGTTACTTTTGTGGCAGGTGGAGGAATCAGGCTCCCTGTCAGCTCCCTGTTGGTGAGGGGTAGTCCAGCACCACCTCTCTGGAGCTGTGGACACATATAGGCTTAGGATGAACCAAGGCACGTGGGCAAGACAATGTGAGCTGAAGTGCTTTTCTGAGGTCAGCTCCAAATCTAGCGACCCTTGGCTAACCATCAACAGTATCACACATACAATAAAACAGAGACTGTAATTCAGCACTAGTGACCTTTTTATGCAGCACCTCTGTTCAGAACCTGCAAAGATTTTGTCATATATTTTGAGAAAAGAAAGCAAACAGTAGTCTTCATTTCCCTGTCCCAGAAAAAGTGAAACCCTTGACCATTAACCAGTTTAAAATCTTGAGGTGGTCCTTGTACCATTAAAAAAAATGGATGCAGTCACAGGCAGAAGATATCACAGGAAAAATATGTGTGGTCTACACTCTCCTTCAGAGATGCACAGTACAGATACCTGAATATTACAGAGTTCACAGAAAGAGGAGGTTGTACATATCAAATCAAATACACTGCAGCAAAGGCGTGTAGCAGGAAAAGAGAGGAAAGACAGAATGGCAACCCCCATGCAGATCTGCAGCTCAGTATCTGTGGTCAGACTTTAAAAAATGCTCACACACAAGGTTTTACAGCATCTTTTCCTCTGTGTACATGAGAAAGAAAGAGAAAAGCATCTTTAAAAAGTGGAAATCAACTGTAATGGAGAGCACTGGGTCCAGAGGTGGGCACGTAATATCTATCATAACATTGCTACTTAATATTTAAAATTATTTCCATGGTAATAGCAGAATTTATGAGTGACATATTTAGCTGTCAGTATGTGTAAACCTGAATTGATTAAAACACTGTCTAAGATTCACCATGGAGGTATAGTTTTACCCCTCAAGGTTAATAACCATTTGAAAGGAGTTGATGGCTGAAGGTGCAGTCAAGGACCATTAACCCATCTTTGACGTTAATCCCCAGAAAATGTCCTGTACCAAGATCATTATTACTGTTATCAGTTCTAAATGAAAAATACCATAGGTCTATGGATTTTTTGTTAAAACTGATGCAGTCTCAGTTGATGTGTACAAAGCATGACCCAAGCATTAAGAGCCCATCGTACACAGGAGGCACTCAGGCTTGCTTGAACCATTCCTCAATATTTCAATTTGCCTTTAATTAACTACATGCTTCATATTTATTTCACTATTTGTGTCATAGTCAAGTGAAAGAAGCATTTGTTAATAGCAGCTAAAAATTAAAAATTCTTACAATATTGAAGTTGACATACATTTAGAGTATTATTCAGAAAGAAAAATCTGTTGCAAATTCCTCAGTTTATTTCTTTTCAGAAGCCCATGTCTCAATTTAGATGCTCTTCTGTTTCCTTAGCATCACAGAGAAGTGTATATTTTACTAGCAGGAAGGATAGTGTAGTCACAGCCCACTAGCAAAATATACACCTCTTTAACAGGGAAGGCTAAATTTAAGAAATAGCGGATGTTTTTTTACAGGACAGGATACAAGCAAACAAATAGAAAAATAGTTCAACATCTCCCCACCCCCCGCAAATATTAAAGAGGATGTTCCAGATTCTTCAGCATTCTTATCAGATTATCCCAGGAAAGAAGAAAATGAAGCTTATACATATAGCTGTTTGTAAGTTTGTCTTAGTATATATATTTAATGGGCAGGACATTTAATATACATCTAAGAATAACATTCTGTGGAGGTGTCCTTAATAACTGCATTGCTGAAGCTTCAGTCAGATTTTAGACAAATCAGGATTTAAATCTCTGTAAGAGATACGGGAAAGTACTGACTGGTACCAATATTCATCTCTTATTTCTGCTCTAAACCCGAGTTTCTTGAATATATAACACAGTAAACCTCTAATTTAGAGTCACATGTCAAAGGATTTTACTGTTTTTCTAAAGACTGGACTGAGACTCTAATGTTCATATTTAATACTTCATGTTTAGTTCACTGTAAGAGAGGAATTGGATCCTCTACTTTGTATTGCATGCAAGCAACACTACATTGCCTTACAATGTTTGCAGAGCAAGACAGGCAGGTATTTATCATAAATGTCTGCCTGTCCTGCCTGCCCAGCTGTTTATTCTTGCATTACTGTGAGCAGCTGCTCTCCAGAGTTGAAAGCCTGACTTCTCCAGGTGCTTCACTGGAGAAAAGCAATCTACTAGTCAAGGGTCTGTTGTGGGATGCCATTAATTCCTTCAACAGTGAGATATGGAATACATCTAAAAAATTTAAGTAACCACAGATTTGGGAGGATCTCCAACATGAGGAGAGGAGAGGAGAGGAGAGGAGAGGAGAGGAGAGGAGAGGAGAGGAGAGGAGAGGAGAGGAGAGGAGAGGAGAGGAGAGGAGAGGAGAGGAGAGGAGAGGAGAGGAGAGGAGAGGAGAGGAGAGGAGAGGAGAGGAGAGGAGAGGAGAGGAGAGGAGAGGAGAGGAGAGGAGAGGAGAGGAGAGGAGAGGAGAGGAGAGGAAGGTGAACTCTACAACTTCTTGAGGTGCTTCCAGTCTTGATTCCTTACAGTTCCCTAGCTTCATGATAGCAAACCCCAAATCTCCTTTTCAAGAGTGACAGAGACAGGCTGGTGGCTTTATCAGTGCAAGCCAGCATGGCATAAGCTATTAAAAAGTGTTTGGCCTGTAGGCCAAAATGAAATACCGTAGGTTGATTTCAAATCCATCCCTTGTCAGCAGTAAAGGCAATGCTACAAATCAACTGCATTCATGAAAGAAAACATTGGTTCACAGTTCATGGTCTGAAGCAAAGAAGGAGGAACTGTTGCTCAAAGATAAATTTCAGTAATAATGTATTTCAATATAATTTGAGAATTGACAAAACTGTTCGATCCAGAGTCCATGCTTATAGACCTACAAGTTTTCCCTAGGAAATTTTCATTCTGTGTCACTTCCTCTTGCCTTAAATATCATCTTACATACAGTAACTGAATTGTAGATTGGCGGATGATGGTGTAGTTTAAACTTACATAATTAATATTGCAGTGAATAAAAATGTAATTCATCTATAACTGTAGCAGTAACTGTAGTATTTATACAAGTGCGACTTTCATGGAATTCTACATATTGTCTTTTATCATCCTTGAGCAGAACAACCCTGAATCCAATCCTGCTCTTTCAGTGTGATTTCAAATGTTCTGATCCCTTTGAGTAGGGGCAAGTAATAAAAGGTTGCAACCCACCCACAATATGCATGTGGTCCAGTTATCACGCATCTGCTTCAGTTCCCGTATATCATATTCAGTGGTTTGGATTGACATCATTGGTGTCTACCAGCAAATTACCCCCTTCTAGTTAAATGCTATTATATGAGACAGTTTGGCATCTCAGAGCACAGCCTTCCAAACAGGGTTTGGATGAGGACTGCCTCTGAAAATATAAAAATCTAACCTTCCAAATGCAAAGCAAGATGCCAGATTCAGGAATGTACTCAAGAAATTAAGTTCTCCTCTAGTAAGTAAAGATTATGCAATTAATTTAGCATGTATCTTAAGCATATGTCAGCACAATAAATAAACCACCATTTTAAACAACTCGTTTTGTCCCAGAATTAGAATCCAGTTGCTTCCCTTCAACCAAGAATCTGTGACCTTAAAATATCCTACATTCTTCCTCAGCTACGTGCAGTTGTTATTGTTACTTTTATTATTATTAACATATATTACCTTGGGAAATACAATAATGAGATGAGGCACCTGTTGCCCAACATATACCAGGTACACAAATCGAACCACAAATATCAGGAGGAGTTTGAGTGGTATTTGTGCCATCTGTTGGAGGAAGGGAAAGTGGGCAATCCTGTCACTGTTACTGTTATCTATACTCAGATCTCCCCCTGTGCATCAGGCAATGGGCACCCAGAGCCTGCACTATTTGCTGATGACCAGGCAGAGCTGAAGTGAAAAGCAGAGTCATTTATGGTGATGAAAATGTTCAAGATTTGAGTCCTATCAGGAGCCACAGAGTCCCTTCTCTGCTCTGCCTACTGTCCTTCTATAGCTGAAACTGCAACAGTACAGAGAGTGCTTTATTCACCCTAAAAGGCCAGGTAAGGACAATGTTAGGAGATCTCATTCCTTTTACTCAAATATTTCAGTCACTATTTTTGCCAGGCTGCAGCTGCAAGCAACCCATGAGCCTGATGATGAGACTCAATGTTTCTGCCCTGCGGCCCCTGTAGCAGGTTCGCTCTGCTGAGCTGAAGAGCTACTACAGCCAGGCATCCTCACATGCTCACCCTGACAGCAGGATCAGAGACCTGCTCTAGGAGAGAGAGCAGGAGCAGCCTCTCTGATTCTGGGATGCATTCTGGGCTACAAGAACTGAAAAAAAAAAAAAAAAAAAAAAAAAAGCCACAAGTTGAAGGAAGTCCTCAAGCAGGGCTCCACTGTTCTGGTCCTGGGAAAGCACTGGCATTGAACTCTCCCAAATGACTGTCTCACTTCAATTCAAATACCAGGTTTTCCTTCAGCAAAGTTCTCATACAGTTGGACTTTGATTTATTTGGTTGGGTAATTTGCCTGAAAGGAATAATCTCATATCTTCTAACAGTTGTGATTTCTCTGCTTCATTGATTAAAACACTTCTTTTCTGCTATTTTCTCTCCAGCCACACACCCCACCCCCACTAATTAAATAGCTCCAACCCTTACAGCGATAAAACTTCAATGGCTCAATACTCAATAACATCCTGAGTCAATGTGTTGCAAAGCTGCTTTTTAATTCATTCTTCATGCAAATGATATACAATTAGACCTGGTTAATCTGCATTCCTTCTGCAAACCCTATTGTTAATAGGATTTAAAGAAAAAAACCTTCAGCTTAACAAATCAATGGCACATACAGGCTATCAGATCAGTTACTCCTTAAACCTTTTGGATGGCCAGACATATGGGGGAAGCAAGCAATGATTATAACGAGGCCTTGCAAGAGTGCTTTGTGGTGCTTGGGATGTCTGACTTCAGAAGCTTTCCATCCTGTTTTTTCTCCCACTACTGCTCATCTCCCCGAGTCGAGAAAGAGGATAGGGGATCCCAGAGGAAATGATCAGGCCTTTAGGATATTCATTAAGGACTGGCAGGGGTTGGGAGTTCCCCAAATCTTCCTTTCTAAATTGAGCTGAGTTTTTCAATAAGGGTCCAGTTCTTGGGACAGGTTTTTACCTGTGAACAAAAAACATTGATAAGACAGAGCAAAAAAAAAAAAATGGACCAAATTCTCCCCTCAGGCACACCAGACTATCACAGAGGGCTGCAGCTTTGAGTCTTGCTAAGAAAATTCTGATATGCAACAGACATTTCCAAGTTTCACTTCCAGCTCAGGGGCCCTAATAAGCCTCTCAAAGGGAAAATGTCTTTCTTCTGGCTCCTGACCCAGGAACTCCAGGCATAGGTTTTGCTTTGCTCAGGAAACAGGAGAGCACTACATGGCCTTTTCTTGTAGGTTAGGTGCCTGCAGAAGGGCTGTAGGTGTTACCTGCGAGGACAGATACCTCAGCGCTCTCACAGCCCTTTGAAAGCCTGTGAAGTGACAGGACTGGACAACACTGCCAAGGCAGGAGGGGTCTCAGGGCAGGAATAAGCTCATTCTCACATAAATGTTATTGCCTTTCTCTTTAGCATTGAAACACCTCTTATTTGTGCAGTGTGCCACACTGATAAAGGTGAGAAATTAAAATTCTCCATCCACAAGGCATGAGTGAAGCAAGGTACTCCGACCTTCTCCATGGTGAATCTCTCCTTTCATTCAGCTTTGGCCCTCCAGTCAATAAGGGCACCAACTGTGATGAGGGCCCCAGTCCATCTGGAACTATTCATTTGGGTCACCAGATGATGTGGACTTTCAATCCCTGCCAAACTTATCCTGATTTGCACAAGGGACCAGATGCAAAAAGGCTTTGTATCCCAAGACAAATCCCCTCTTGTCACAACCATACCAGATACACTCACAGGCATCTCACACTGGGACATTGCGATCTTCTGCAGCCAGAAAATATTATCCTTCATTATGCATATACCTTCCAGTACAAACACGACAACTACTGATGTGCCTTGACAGCTCTCCACTCTTTCCTTCTCCCCTGATGCAACACTGAGCATTAAGAAGCAGGCTCTTGGGGAAAAGTTTGCATGAAAAGTGATAACATGAAAATATGTCAGCATTCCTGAAAAGCACTCGGGTAGTGTCAGTCAACAAAACTGCCTGTAGGCTTAAAAAAAGCACACAGTACTTCTTAGACCTCACAGCCTGGCAACTGCATCTCAATCACACAGGGAAGCTGTGGCCTCACAGGACCTGGCTGGTTTTCTCTTTCCAGCCAGGAGGTATGCAGGGAAGCAGGACTGACAGGGCATTTCTGGTGCCATTATTTGTTAATTGGATGGAAAAATGCCTGGCATAATTTTATAAGTTTTCCACCAGCCTTCAAAGCAGAGGAGAAACTCATCCCAAGACACCACCTCTCACTGCTGTCAGCAGCTGTCCTGCATGTCCTCGGCCAAGGCAAAATAGGCTCTCCCCACATGAAGGCAATGCTGTTCCACCCCAGTAGGGCTGGGTTATCACAGCTATTCTCAACCAAAGCCAATGAGGCTGATTGTCTCAGTCTTTTCAGCCTGGAAAATATGTGTGTGTGTGTGTGTGTGTCATTGTTTTATAATGAAGGCATAGTGAAATCATGACCAGTAGAACCTGTAAACCCAGCAGTGTCCTGTTCATACACAGGCCTGCACTCCCCTTTGGAGCCAGAAGCGTGATAATGAAAATTTTAGCCAAGCAGATAGTTGTAATAACTAGTCCTCTCCAGATCACTCCAGGCCTGCTCTAATTACAGTAAGTACAAACCCCAATAAATTCCACTGAAACTAATTGAATAATCCCTATTTTCCATGGTGAAAATGGTTGTAGGATTTGGCCCCTAAGTCCTTCTTGTTCTTCTCATTGCAGCTGCAAGGCAGGTCTTGTAGGAGTCTGAACCTCATGAGAAAGTAGTGCTGTCTGAGGACATAATAAAAAAGCTTAACTAACTGAAAAGTACTAAGCCAGAGGCTATGATGGGTCTCTGTGCAGTGCAGAGGTACCCACGTTATGTAGAGGCTCATATTTCCTTTGGAGATAGCTCAGTATTTTTGAAGCTGGCACCTCTCTTTCCCACTGCTTCATGGCAGGAGGAGCTCAGAATTATTTCTGCAGGGACACCCTTTGTATTCTATATTCATACAGCAGCAAGCAACAGAGGCTTCATCTCACCGTATCAGGGCAGTCAATGAGAAGTGTGGTCTAGCTGGCTACTGAAACACCCATATCCCCCTCCAGGTGGAAAAAAATGAATATTCCTCCAACAACCTCTCCACCTGTGACCAGCTTTGTAATGTACTCTTCTTCCTGGGGTTTGTTCCCCAGCATACTAACACAACATCCATGCACTTTGAACCAATGATTATTAGAGATGATAAGTGATCTACTGCTTCTTTCTCCTGATGGATAATGCCAGGTAAACATTTCGGTTAGGATCATTGAAATTAGGGCTACAAAGACAATCAGAGGGCTGGAGCACCTCTCATATGAGAACAGGCTGAGAGAGTTGGGCTTATTCAACCTAGAGAAGAGAAGGCTCCGAGGAGATCCTATAGCAACCTTCCAGTACCTGAAAGGGACCTGCAAAAAACCTGGGGAGGGACTGTTTACAAAGGCTTGTAGTGATAGGACTAGGCGTAGAGGGTATAAATTGGAGAGGGGCAGATTTACGCTTGCTATAAGGAAGAATTTCTTCATCGTGAGAGTGGTTAGACGCTGGAACAGGTTTCCCAGGGAAGCTGTGGCTTCCCCATCCCTGGAGGTGTTCAAAGCCAGGTTGGATGGGGCCTTGGGTAGCCTGGGCTGGTGGGAGGTGCCCCTGCCCATGGCAGAGGAGTTGGAACTAGATGATCTTTAAGGCCTCTTCCAACCCAAACTATTATATGATTCTTTGATTCTATGATACTATGAAATCAGTCACATAACCAAAGCAGGACCAGTGAGTTCAATAGCAAGAGAAAAATATGTGTAGAATAAACAGCGTGGTCCAGTGTTGATCAAAAGCTAAATGTTCAGAGACTTATTTGAAATAAGGGGCTTCTATCTCATAAACTGTTCTAATTCTTTGGTCTGACACCTCAGGGGAAGTGGGGGATAGCATTTCAAATATCAGCAAAGATATAAAGATTATTGACGGATTAGAAAATTCAGTGAGTAGTCACTTCAGAATTAAGACTAGTACCCCTAGGAGTGCAGCAGGATCAATAACCCAACTGAAGAGCATCTGTGCTATGCACACAGCATGGGTAGCAAACAGGAGGAACTAGAAGTTATTGTAAGGCAAGAAAACTATGACATAATTGCTATCATGGAAACCTGGTGGGACAACTCATATAGCTGGATTGCTGATATATTTGTCTATAAACACTTCAGGCAGGATAGGCAAGGAAGGAGAGGCAGTGGGGTATCCCCCTATTGTAGAGAGTGTTTTGACAGCCCTGAGCTTAATAACAGTGATGATAGGGTTGAATGTCTATGGGCAAAAATCAGTAGAGCACCCAATAAGACAGATAAGCTGGTGGGAATATGCTATAGACCATCCAGCCAGGAAGAAGAGGCTACAAGCAACTGGGAGAAGTCTCAAGAATGCTAGCCCTTGTCTTTGTGGGAGACTTCAACTTACCAGATGTCTGTTGGAAGTATAATACAGCAGGAAGGAAACAGTCTAGGAGATTCCTGTCTCCTTGTTTCCACTTATGATCATACTACTTCCAAACATCTCCATCTCTTTGTAGTTACAACTACTTGTGTATACAACCTCTGCAAGTGAAAGTGTTACACTGACTGTCCAACAGTATGTTCAGGCAGTTCTAGGAGATTCTAACTGCATTTTCAGCAGAAATAATCCTATTAGATATCTGACTAAATTCTGAAAAATCATCAGATACAAACTTATCTTGGAAACACTATGCTTCTTATTTCTTATTTCTGGTTCTAGCCAGGATTCTCAAGAACAAGGGGAGAGGGGTGGGGAAGATATAAAAAATTTAGAAAATTTAAAAATAAGAAAAAGGAGAAAAAGTTATTCTTTTGAAAAAAAATGCAACTAAATGATATTTGACACTTTGGAAAGGCTGGCATTTGTTTTACCTATCCTAGGTCATTTTTACTTGTCCCAGGTCGTTTACTGTTCTTGAATTTCTTTCTAAGGTTAGGCTGCCTGTTCTGGTGAAGGTGACATCTATGGCATCACAGGGTGGTTTGAAGATCCACTGTGGTACCTGTAATCCCACCACAGGCTCTGGGTACTGTCTTTGTTTCTAAGCTCTGCTCTTCATTCATCCATGACTTGCAGCCCTCATGTCAACAAAACTTACTGACATCCATGGGATTCTTTTCTTCCAGAGGAAAAAAAAATAAAAAGCACAGGATCTGGCCCAAATTGTGACAAAACAGATCACAAACTAAAGGATGGAAAGCCTAGAAATAGATTATTAATGGAAGCCAACCTTGGAACCAGAAGTGGCCTGAAATTGCTCTTGCATGGGAATGTCTCCCCCAGCCCATCTCCTGCAATGTGTCCTCCATGCATGTCATCAGCTCTGTCACTTTCCAGCAGGGAATTACTAATGAGTTTGGATCTCTTTTTCTACCCCCTCTGCCCTTTCAAGCCGGTCACGGCCATCCTCATAAATCTGCCAGAATGCTGACAGCTAGACTGCAGCTCACAGGGGCTCAGGGGACTTTGAGTGATATTCCTTCTGTTTCAGCTCTTTCCAAGACAGCCATTGATTTAGGAGGATGAGTCTCCTTTTACATGTTCAAATAAAAATAAAATTAAATTAAATTAATTTTAAAAGCAAACCAAAACAGAATAACCCAGAAAAAGAAAAATCAACACAAGGAGAAGGAAAAGGGAATAAGAAAGAGTGGCATGACGATCTTCTGTATTGAAGCAACTGCAAGTGTAGGATAAGTCCCCGGAGAAAGATGCTTTCCAGTCAGAGACAGGAGCAAACAAAGAGCAGCAAAAAATGGACCAGGGAACTCGACTAGTTGCCTGAGGATTTGATAGAGTGCCACACGTGCTTTATCTTTACCCAATGTCTTGACAGTGAAGAGTCATTTATTCATTTTAGAACATGTTGATAATGAATGCTCCTAGCAGATAACATAGTCTCAAATCAAAACAAGGTTTTCTGTTAGCTCTAATCCCCTTGGTTTTATTTCAGCAAGCACTATCTATCTGTAGTATTCTTTTACTTTCTTAACCTGTGAGCTGCTGCCAAATCTAATCACTCTGGCTCACACCAGACATTATTTCTGTTATCTGGATGATTCTAAATGACCCTTTCTTCAGCACTGAAAGGCAGCTTGATATTATCTGAGGAACCATCCAAAGCCTACACACATAAGAGCAGGCTGAGCAAAAGCCTTGTGTGCCTATGAGGGCTCATGACATGAAAGCAGCTTGGAAATCAGTATATAGACCACTGGTTCTGATGTGGGTATAGGAGATCACTGCTGCATAACTCTTGGTGAGTGCCATGATGAATGACTCTCTGAAGGCTGGGAGGTTACGCATGGGTGAATTCTCATATGCTGGCCCCTATCCAAGTGCTTCCTGAGAGTGTAGAACTGGAATGAAAATGTTGCAGAAATACAAACTTTGGAGTACATGAGTGCTTTAGAGATTGCTCATACTTTAATGACACGAGTTATAGCAATAAGGCAAGTTGAAGCCGATCATTTCTAGTCATAAAACTAGCTGGTGTTATGTAAAATTTATAGAAAGACTCATATGTTTGAAATGTTAATATCAAATATTATAACCTCTTTAGAAATGCTAGAATAGACAAACAGAAATGAGAAAAGAAGTATCATGTCATTCTGCATGCCATTGAGCCAATAATCTTAAATGGTAAGAGATAAAGCACAAGTGGAGCTATTTGGTGACCCTGACCAATCACAAATTTGGACAGGGTACAAGAAAAATCAGCTTTGTAATGCACGAACATATCGGACAATCTGAATGCAACAGAGCAAAGTTCTCAGGATGACAATTCTAAACCAGCCTTGGCATTTTTAAGAAACAATTTTCTAACTCAGAACATTTAACACGAGGAAATACTGTTCTGGAGCTCCTCTTGAGAGACAGATGAGAATGAGGAATGGGAGAGATTGTTTAGACACAAGGAACAGTGATTTAGTTACCCTTGTTTTGTGCCAACGACATGAAGTCCAAAACAATAATATAGATACTTGATACTTTAAAGGGAATATTTCTCAATATTGACAATGTTTATGAGCCCAGCTGGCTTAAAGAAAGAATTGAAACAGGAAATTTTTAAAAATAATCAGGAACCACTTGAGCATATTGGTTCCAGAAGATGCAGTCAACAGAGAAACCTCTACTCTTTAAAAAAAATACAATATTTTAGAAAGGAAGTAAAAGCAGATACACGTGAAGAGAAATGTGCATATAGACCAGCTATGTATAAATCAAAGGCTATAAAAGGTAAAAAAATTATTAAGGAAGCAGACTAAGTCTATCACAGGTGAGGGTATTAGGAATTAAAAAAGACAATATTTAAAGATCACATTTGAAAAATGTAAGTGGAAGCAAAACACTGGCTGATCCTCACCACACCACAGAAGAGACGATAAAAAACACTTCTACCATTCCAGCACTTGTTGCACAGGCTCAGGAGTGTAACTTCAGCGGAAGGTGTTTTTCAGCAAATGTCTCGCACAGCACAAAAGTAGTCAGATAACAACTCCTGGTGCTTCACCACTTAACCAGGTCTTCCAGAAGGTCCTATGCTAAGTGGCAGTGGGTGAAGACTCCTTTTTCCCTGTGAATATATATGCATGCACGTGCATATTTTGAACAATTTCACCAAGCTCTGCTGAATCCGGATTTTTCTAGAGATGAAAATGCAGCAAAAAATCCATCACATTTTTCAGTGTGCTGTCTGGTCTGTAATGATTTTACTCAGCTTACATCACCATATCACAGACTGTCCTTTAAAACAAGGGGGTTTGGGGCTGAGGATGGCTGCTGAGGCAGACAGCCCCACGGTTGAAGTTCAGAGTGAGTGTGGCATAGAAAGGAAGGAGCTGAGGGCAGGCCAGCTGCAGCATAATCCCAAGCACAAGCTGTTTATTAGGGTGAGCATAAAGCACTCCAGAAGGGCAAGATTCAGTGTTCTCCCTTTTGATCCTATTATCATATGACAACATGATTAAAGACAGGGTAAAGGCAAGGCCCTCATGGAAGACACACAGGGGTGTCAAACCACTAATGGAAACTGTCACAGAGGAGACGGAAAGTTTAAAGACAACATGCCCCTCTCTCCCCCCGGGGCAGGGAGTGAGGGGGATCCCAGTGCCAGCAGAGGCTGCACACAAAGGCAGAGCAATAAAAACGAGAACAGGGGACTGAACTCAGAAAAGTAAATTTGGTGTCAGCTCCTCCTTTGTCATCTCTATGTCCTAGGAAGCCATACAACAGCAAAGTTTGCATGGCCCTGCTGGACACAATGCTTGCACATAGGCCCAATTTCCTTGGGTCCTAAACTCATTTTAGGTTTCTTTTTAATACCCCAAGCCCAGATCTCTCTACCTGAGGGCCTCTGCCTCCCTGCACAGCAGAGCAGCTGTGCAGAGGCAGTTCCTGATTCCACTAGGAATTCCACTAGCCCCCGGACTGTGGAGGGGTCAATCCAGGCACCCAAGACTATTTCTTCCTGTACTTGCTGGTTTGGAGCCACTCCTTATGTGGCAGGTGATATCCACCAATACAAGGCTCCAAGTAAAACACCTCTCACTGGGTGAGATGGGGCTGCACTTACAAAACACAGCAGGATGACAGGTCACAAGCTGCAAACACTGTGCACTTACACAGTGAGCTGGCAGTTGGCACCAGAGATCAGGAGGGTCCTCTCATCCTATATGATGGGGTCCTTCCCATCAGTCCTATAATTGAGGCATGCACCCTGCACAGTACTCTCCTTTCCCTATGTCTATGTACACTCTCAACAGCTAACTACCAGAGCCTTATCCCTTCCCGTTGGTGGGCACAACAGTTGCAGCACAAGGCTTCATCCAAAAAGAGGTGTGCTGAGCTCTGGCACAGCACAGGCAGCTGGTCCCTGGCCTTTGCTTTGCATGGGGAAGATGGGCTGCAGGTTGTTGCTCAGCTAGCTCTGTGGAAAGAAGGAGGGAGAAAGCCTTGGCAGGTGACTGTCAAAATAAGGCACTTTAAATCCAAAGCTTTATTACTTAGTAAGGGTTTAATTACTTAGTAAGGGAGAGTGCCCTTTCTTCTCTCTTTCTGACAAACTTCCTTATAACACCTCTCTTCTTCTTCTTCTCTTTTCCTCCCGTCCTTTCCTTTTGTGTTCAAATCCCTTCCCTGTGTTTCCCCAACTTCTTTCCCCTTTCTGTCTCACCTGAGGTTGGATACAACCTCCAGTTTCATCCTTTATCTAAAACACAAGATAGATTTTGCAGCTTCTTGATGTTGCTATGTTTGCTGCCTCTGAGGCTGCAGTGATTTGAATAATTTGTTTTTCCTGGCTTCAGACAGCTGAAGTATAGAATCATAGAATCATAGAAAAACCAGGTTGGAAGAGACCCACCAGATCATTGAGTCCAACCATAATAAACCATAATCCTTGCAGTCCTTACCTTCCTGTCAACTTCTCATCCACAGGACTCAGCAAGAGCCTGCGAGGCTCACAAGAAGGGGCACTCACTAACCCCAACCCACGTAGCCTTCCCAGGATCAGCTCAAGCCCTTTCTCAAGCAGAACTTACTTAGAAAGACACTGGTTGTTGCAGGGAATGGACCACTGCAGCATAGAGGATTTTCAACTGTGTTTCTGCTTCTCTCAGCTTAAGAATACAAGGGAGCCAGATCTCTGCAACAGAGATAGTCCCAGGACTATATCTAAGAGTTCAATTCTCACCTTGTCTCTCTGGTTACAATGAGCCAAATATCACTGAGTTCAGGAGGATTTTGGTACTGACAGTGTTATGCTCTCAGGAGCTGGATGTGCATCTCTGTGACAAATATAGTATTTCTGTAAAGCGGTGTAGTTTCCATCAATGAAACAAACATCCAGCAGCAAAGCTTGCTGCAATAGCTCTGAACTACAAGTGGCAGCACCAGCAGCAACATGGGGAAAAAAGCCAACAGTGGAAAGCTGTCAAAAATGGAACACTTTTAACACAAGATATATTAAAGCAATATTTATTTTAACAAGTTAAATAGGATTCTCCCCCATTAGTTCCCAAGAGCTCTATATTGGCTGAGCCTTCTGGAGATGGCTAGAACTGGATACTCATTTACCATTTATTTCCCACTGGAGCCTTAAAAACTAAATTTTATGGTATGAAATACAAGCTAGTTTGTTGAAGTGCCATGGTAAGGTTTTCTCTCAATTATTCAGGGAACATTTTCTTCTGTTTTTCTTCTGCTGTCTCTTATACCTTCCAAAAGGTGGTTGGTCATTGATGCTAACAGTGTCTCAAATATGTGGAAAATATTTTCCACAAAAGCAAACATCACTGAGGTGTCGAGTGGCTCTGGAGATATAGACAATGCCAGGCTGTGCATGTACAAGCAGATAGGTGTGTGATCATTCAGGGTGAAATAACTTGTCAGTGGAGTACTCCACAAACCGGGAGCAAAATTCAGGATAGATACATCGACCTCTCCTTTGCCATGGGGGCCAAGTAGGTCTCCCCTCCCTGCCAGAGTCTGAGCAGAAGTGAGTGCATCATGGCAACTCTTTAGTTTCCTAAGTGGTCTCTTCAGAGGAACAAGAGGAATTCAGTGTCCACTTTGGCACATAGGAAGAAAGGAAGGAAGGAGAGACATGAGGAAAGGAAGAAGAGAAGAAAGGGAGGAGAGATAGAGAAGGGAAGGCCAGAAAAGGGAGCCCTTGTTCCACAAAAAGCTCTAGCTCGATTGTGCTTTCATTATCTTCATCACACTGTTAAAGATCTGTCTTCCAACTTTTGATGTCTTTGGATGGAAAACCTGATGGAGCTACAGAAGAAGCACTCTGCACCCACTGTCTTTCATTTTCCAGATCTTGCAGGTGTGTAGCTTTGGTGAACCTTACTTCTAATGCCATTGAAGGAAGAATAGAGTCTCTATTCAACAAAAGCCTTTCTAACCGTCCTTGTAATAAAGATGTCAGATCTGCATGTCAAATTTATACAGAGTTCCTTGAATCCATTTGCCAAATACATATAAATAGTATCAAGAAGACATATTTCATTTTGAAAAGACTTCATAATGAAAGAAATATGGTGCTAGGAAAACAAGTATTTCAGGAAAACCTGGTCCCAAAGTCACACATTGCCTCTCTAGACGCAGTCAGCAACATGTCTCAGATCAACATCCTCTTACCAGTAAAGCACTTGAAAATACATATAGCTTACTTTTTGGTGTTGCCTCCTTCGACAAGATGCTGAAAACAGGATAATTAAGTTTCTAACACACCATGTAGCGCTGGCATAGGAATTCAGCATCATGACAAATGATAACAAATGCTGCTGCTGTACTAATACCTTTTTGGGGTAATATTTTTATCACTTCCTAAGTTCTTTAGTGGGACTTTGGCACCCAGGGCACCTCTAATGTTGTACACCTAACCACTGTTAACTAGTGAAAGCCTCCATTGAAAGCATGACACTTTGGATTGCTCCAGCATGTTCCTCAGTATTATGGATAAGGCTGTGGCTGACTTGATGACAAAATGGCAGGAGCAGTGGCTGACTGCATAAAGGCTGGAGAGCAAATTTAGTTTTGCTTGGCAATCTGCTCGTGGATTCTCAGTCACACAGTTATGTGCATTCAGACTGAGTAATCAGTACAGGGCCTTTACAGTAAACCTTCACACACTACATTCAGGATTAGAGGAGAGATGTGATGACAGCTAGAGCCAGGATGGGTGTTTCTAGCAAGCCACCAAGTCAATACGTTTTACTTCCATTTCTACTCACAAATTGATTGAGAGAATTCTTTGGTTTTTGTGATTGTGTCTGTTACCAAAGTCATTCAGTCATTGCTCTGAGCACATTCTGATCAGTATGTGACTTGGAAACTATAGTCTGAGTGTGTACAAACTGTTTGCTGCAACTGCTGGGGAGACTGGTTACCACAGCCACACTGTATTTTTCCCAGACTAGATTACTTTAGCAACTGTCTGGGGGACATATACACATATGGGTTAAAGACAGGAAGGTAAGAACAAGAAGTGAGGCTAAGGGGAATCAGCCAAGCAGACCCTGAAAAACTGAGCACTTGTTTTAGAATCTGATTTATTAATCTTCTGTCCTTGCATTCATACTGGGAGTTTCTGTGCTCTACGTGCTTGCTCAGTCCCACCTGCAAAATATTCTACCTCATCTTGCCCTTTCCCACCAACTGCTTCCCTATGCCCTCACCAAGCAGTCTGCATTGCAGCTTAGCAGGGTACAAGAGACAAACTGGACCTTCTTACCTCTGAGTGTGGGAGAAGATCCCAAGCCCAGCAAATCACAGTATCACAGAATCGCAGAATCATTTAGGTTGAAAAAGACCTTTAAGAATCCAATTGTAAACCTAACACTGCCAAGTCACATTTGCTGCTTCAGACCTCCAGTGAGTGGGACTCCACCACTGCCCTAAACTAGTGTTCCTCATGCCCAGAGTTAGCAAGCTTTTCCTAACCTACAACTCTGCTAATGCAGGGTAAATCAATATCTCTCCTCTATTAACCTTATATATCTGAGGGCTGCTATTACAATCTCCCTTCAGACTTGGCTTTTCCAAACTAATTCCATTTCCTTCAGCCTGTCCTCATAGATTGTATTTGTTTGCCCTCTTATCAGACCTGCTGCTCTCCTCTGGTTTGTGCACATGTATATTTTTAAAGCACGGTTTCATCTTCATTCTCATTTTCCTCTTTAAAACCCAGTTTCCTCCTTCTGTGACCCACATCACAACAGTCATAGCACAAGGTGCTAACAGAAAGAGAGGAGATGCTACAACTTGCTACAGTAAATCTGCCCTGAACATACTGTATGTATAAAATCACATTTATTATATATATTTTGTTTTCCAGGATTTGCTATGATTTGCTGTGCTCCTAAGGAACTTCTCAGTTATTCCTACAAGTGATAAATGCAACTCAAATTAATTTCTACTACAGAGATATAAAATACTAAAAGTCAAATAGCAGACTCTGCATTCCTAAAGTCAAGCTTTTAAAAGAGCTCTTTTTCCTTTTTAGTAAGTATTCTTGCATTTTTGCACCTCTATTTATTGTGGATAACTGGCACTGAATCCATAGATCTAGTATATAAATAACTTCACTACAAATCCCTCTTTTCCTTGTGCTCAGTTTATCCTCAGCAAAAAAAAATCTTTAATTAAAAAAATTAAAATAACTATTATTGCAAAACTCTACCTACAACAAAACCAGAAGCTGGCTCTTGCTCTTTCATGTTGCTTTTATTTATCCCTCTGCCCTTCTCTTGAACTTTCTGACTTTTTTTTCCCCTTCACTTTTGTTAGCGATGGGAAATTTCTAATCCAACATACTGGATTCATCCCTATTTGAAAATGAAAAGGAAACACATTTGCACTGAGATACACTGAGGGGCATTTGTTATAGCCAAGGCAGAGTAGCAAAGTTCATCTCCCTGCAGCAAGACTTGTGGCAAGAGGTAACTGCATTTGTCCCTTTTCTCCGAACAGCTCATTACAACTGAGCAGGTCAGACCTGTCAAACATCACCATATTTGCGGGGGTTAGGGAAAAAAAAAAAAAAAAGAAAGAAAAACCACCCTGTACTTGGATGCAAGGGCTGTGCATCCCTTGTGCTTTGTCTGGGGCAACCCTTTCACAGAAGTGCAGACATTGTGAAACGGGGTCAGGAAGGTAGCAAGCCAGCTGCCTGACACCCTTTCGACTGCCTCCCGTGACCAAGGAAAGAGCAGTGATTTAAAGAACCCTGCAAATACATGTCAAGAGCCTCTCCAGGGAAAATCACAAGTGCAAGCCCGATTTTGGTCTTGCCTCAGGTTGGAGTTTGGGGTGTTTGTATCATTGTCACCTTCCAGTGGGCCTGCTACCAATTTCATGGTGGGATGGAGGAAAGCTGTCTCCCTTCCTACAAAGCCAGTGAGTCTGACCCTCAGCTGATATTCATCAGCCTAGTGCCACTGATCCAGTGCCATGGCACATCACCTACCCCCAGCAGGCTGTATGGGCCAACCTTGCCTGGAGCTCGGCAGCTTTCAGCCCTGGGTAACTCCACCAAAGTTGGGGAGAGCTTTATGTCGGTCTAACAAAGAACAGACACATGCTCGGCAGGCCTTAATGAGCTGATGCTGATCATGTAACTGTCTTATCAAATTTGCATTTCATTAGGAGACTTCATTTGAACCACAGCTGTGAATATTTGAGGGTCTGATTGTGTCTATGGATACTAATTTGTTCAAAGAAGACAAGGAGTATACTGAGCTGCAACCCTGACCCTTTTCGCATTGATCAGTCAAGATAGATTCTTCTTAAAAGTAATGTCAGAGCTGTACTGACAAAGTGTTCACACCGTTATACCTTGGTTAGTACTGAGCTGACTAAATGCCTCTCCAGAAACTCATCCCTCCAGGGGACAGGGGAGGGAAGCTGGACCACTGCAGCACCTTTTTTGAGCCTTTGTCCAATAAAGTTTCTTCTTCACAAGCTGTGGCTTAGTGAACCTGATGAAACCCATTGGATGGGAATATACAATCAGGGGAAAACATCCCACCACCAGAGGAAATGCCATCATTCAAATACTGACTTCTTAGTCAAGGCTTCGTGATTATCCCTGTAGCCATGTAAATCAGATTACCATACCATAATGTTCTGTAGGGATCCCACATCTTTTAATAATGGAAAGACTGCAGCCAGCAGAAACTAAACAGTTAAAAGCCAAGATTTGTGATAAGCAGATGGTAATTATTGCCGCTTACCAGTACAACCTGTTTGTATTAAAAACATCTCAATGTTTCCACTGGAACATACCAATTAAGAGATTAAACTGTATTTCATTCATATGCATGTGAGTGTGGGCTCACACACACCTGGCACTCCCATTTCCAAATTTCACCTAGAGGCTGGCTGAAAATAAACCTGCTGGTCATCTTCTGCTTCTCTTTCATGTACTGTGTGGCCATTTGTTAGGTTTGGGTTTGAGTTGTTTCATGACCTGTCAGGAATAAGAAATGTTAACCTTATTATCAGAAGAAACAGGAAGCTGTTGGTAAATAAAGCTATTTTTCAGAGAACTATCTAGCTGGGGAGTGAACCTCTAGTGATGAAGCTACATGAAGCCCAGCCAGGCCTGGCGGATGGTATGACGCCAAGATTTTATTCTCAAGCTAACCTAAGCAAGATGATTTGACTGGGAATTGGCCCAAGTAAACATATTAATAGGATGGAAAAAGTTAGCACTTTTCCCTTCCTAGCCAAATAGCCATTTCCCCTTCTCTGAGGGGAGTGACTATTGGCACTAAAGGGTTTCCTGCGTGTAACTGGTCAGCTTCTTTCTGCAGTCTTAGGAACCTTTTTCTATTAAGAGGGAAGCTAAACTTCCTTCACGAATGCTGCCTTACTCCAAGTGTAGCCTTTGTCACTCAGAAGCTGTAAGTGGATCTGGACAACTCCCCAGAGTACTCCAATGTTTATAAACTAATAAAAGATCTGATGTTGCCAGTCTGGAAGCCAGTTTTAGCTGCTGCTGAAAAAGGTTTTTCTATTGTTTCTCAGTTTTCATGCCTTGGCGTCCAGGTGGGTTTGGGGAAGGACCAGGCTCACGCTCCTTACACCGTATTGGGATAGTTTTTTATGAAGGAGTAAGGGTATGTCCACATAAATCACAAGCCATGATTATAAGCAGAAAGCAGAAAGCCATGAAATAATCATGACTTGTGTTGTCATCGAGAATAGGGTAGCTACTTAGGTGAGTGTTGCCATCTGCAAAGAAAAAAGAGTTTACTTCAACCTGCTCAGTGCTGTAGCTCAGTGGCTTTGCACCTCTAAATGCATCTGAACATACTGAGCCTGAAAGTCCTTGTCCAATACTCTTTACTAAGATTTTTCCAGTCCTATCTGGTACTGTAGAAATCAGTGGTGATGGAAGGACAGCTTTTGATTTAGCTTTTCGGTGCCCTCGTCTCTGCTTCCCTAGCTGAAGCCAGAAAGCGCAGAGACCCATGTAAACAAACAAGCAAACAAACAAAAACTAAACTATTCCAGCATTCCTAAAAAGTTCACTTCAAGCCTGACCAGGGACTTGGCAGGAGACTGGGAATAGCTTTTGCTTTGTTTGAACCAACCCTGAAATCCATCACACGTTAAAACTCATTTTCTGATGAGTTACTTATGAGAGTTGCTTTATGGTGCCTGCACGTGCTCTGAGATGAGGGTCAAAGAGGGTGGAGAAGACGTGTCTCAGTGTGTTTCCCATCCACCCTGCTGCCACTCGCCTGGGGTTTCTCCCGTCTCAGTTTGCTGTTCTTGGGAAGGGGCTGGGAGTCACCCCGGCGACCCTGGCAGAGCTCTCTTGAGACTCCCAGGGACAACCAGGCCACCGCAGAGGCGACACTGGTGCCGTTCTCCGCTAGGATCTGCAGGGGAGGCTAAAGTAGCGCGACTGACCAGAGAGGTGCACTGGCCTAGAAAGTTCCCAGATCCCCCCCCACCGCAGCCAATCCAGGCAAAGCAATAAATAAGCCATGGGGTACAACGGCCCCCCTGCCCTTTCCTCCCTACCCCAGGGATGCTGAGAAAGATGTCACATCCACTCAGCCCCGCTGCCACCAGAGGCTTGCAGAGAGATACGCAAGCAGGTGTCACCCTCCTCACCAGTGCCAGGTTCAGCAGCCCTGCTGCTAATGGCTTTGCACCTCTGTTTGTCCTTGCCAGACATCCCAGTCACCCTGACCTGTGGCCATCTTCGTCCTTGAGGGCATGGGAGCTTGCCCATGAGGCACTAAAGCCGCAAAAAACAGGAGCTGCAGAAACCAGGACCCTTGTAACTTTTGAAGGAGCAGAGGTGCTACCTCAGCTTCCAGGGGAAAGGCAGGAGAGCCAGGGCTGAGGACGCTGTTGCCTCAGGTGGCAACTGGCTTGTCCAGCATGGCACCTTTCCACTATTCCTCCTGATGAAAACCTCCTGGGTAGCCACACAGCTTCCCTCTGGCCCCTCAAACTGTACAGCTAGTGGTCCCCAAGGATATTTCTAACCTCCTCTGCCACATTTACAGGCAGTGATTCTGCTCCCCACAAACACATTTTTCTTCAGCTTGGCTGGAGGGTTTTGTTGGGTGTTTCTGTTTTTATTTTCCTCCTCTCCTGTCCCTTCAGAGGCAATAAGGTGCACAAACAAGCTGTCCATAGGTAGCCGAGAGCAGAATGAGAGCAGCCTTTAAATAATTAAAAAAAAGGGGAGGGGGGGGGGAAAGAACCCACCCCATGTTAACGGGGGCCCCGTTGGTTAAAGGCTACAGCACAGTCACTCTGAAGTGAGGGTTTAATGAAGTAGCCTGTGAGAGAATGGAGGGGATGGTCCCCGCTGCACAGATGGCTCTTTGTCACCACTGACACCTGCCATCTGCTTGTTTGTCTAAATGATGTCGGAGGGGCATCGCGAGCCTCCAATCTGCTGTGCCGCCTCCACCAGCTCGGGGTGACCCCCTGACCCGTGTGTCAGACGGGTCCGGAGAGTTTGTTCTTTCCGCTCAGTGGGCCCATCACTGGCCGTGCTGCCGGCCCCTTCCTCGCCAGCAGCCCTGCAGCTGCCCCCGGCCGCGCACCACCGCTCGCCCCCCGCGCCCACCCCACCGCCCGCCAACCCCTACATCTCCTTTTCTTCATGAATATGAAAGGGAAGGGATGTGGAGAGATTAACCTCCACGGGCATGAAAGGGGTACAAAAGTTTACACTGCTGGGCAGCCATTTAGACCTTTTGGGGATGCTATCTGGGCTTCTGTTTTTTCACTCTAATCGCACAGTGATGCTCAGACTCTTTCCAAGTTAATTAAGAGGCCAAATTACCCCAATGTAACACTGCTGATATCAGGAGAGGCAATTAAAGAATATTGCTTCTTTCTTTTTCTCCGCCATGAAGGTGGACTGTTGCCTTAACTCCAATTATAATATTCAGAGGTCTCAAACACTTCAGTTTTAAAGGCACTAGAAAGAGACAGGATCTGCTTTGCTGACAGAGGTCATCAGCACACTTCTAAAATCACACCCTGAAAAAGGACATATTAATTCAAACGCATCTAGTTACCATGTTTAATTCAAAATATGACTGTAGAAAAAAAGAGTATCTTCTTAATTCCTGAAAAAGGGCTTCTCACTGTATGTAAAGTGATTGACAGTTTCA
Organism: Coccyzus lansbergi; assembly: GCA_033558105.1. Classification (NCBI taxonomy): domain Eukaryota; kingdom Metazoa; phylum Chordata; class Aves; order Cuculiformes; family Coccyzidae; genus Coccyzus; species Coccyzus lansbergi. The sequence continues at coordinate 147,821 of JAUMJK010000878.1, forward strand.
AACAGGGTCATAGCTTTCAGATAAACATGTCAGAGCAATAAGTGTGTCCCAAGAATCTAACATTCAGTTTAAAAATAATGTTAAAGTCTAAAACTGCCTATAAATCTTGACTGGTTGAGAATCCGCTCACTTTTTTTTTTTTTAAACCATAACCCCACAGAAATTGTAATACTTTTTTTATGACCTCAGGCGATTTGTGCCACCTCAGAATATTCAGGGCAAGTGCTGAAAAGGAACCTGTTTCCCTGCAGGACCAACCAGCCCATGTCTAGGACACTTCAGAAGAGAGTGAAGCTTGCTGCTCATAGTACCACATAAATTGCACTCGATGTTATCAGTGATGTCAGTGTACATGGAAGGTGTATAATGGATATTAATTATGACTGTTATCACTTATGACTTGTGTAGTGCAGCCAGGTATGCCTGAATACTTGCAAACACAGCAGCTTTTACACGTGGCAACTCATGAAATGGAAAATGGTCACTCTGCACAGCTCTAATGAGGGCAAGGGTGATTTAAGCTAGCAGAAAGAATCATAATTACTGTAGGTTCAAAGTGATCTTGAAGGAAAGGAAGTTAAAACGGAGTTGGGATTGATCTACTTTCATGCTTTACTCGGCCCATTGTTTTTAATGCCTCACTTTGAACTATAAACAAATGGCTTCACCTGATTTGCACAGTTCTCTGCATATTATTCCTGAATTTGTTCTGTGCAATGGCAGAAAGAATGCACAGTGCAAAAAAATAAATAGCAGGGGAAGGTGCAAGAAGGTTGCAACAAAGCTGGTGAAGGGGCTGGAGAACAAGTCTTACAAGGTGCAGCTGAGGGAGCTGGAGTTATTTAGCCTTGAGAAGGGGAGGCTGAGGGGAGACCTTATTGCTTCCTAAAACAACCTGAAAGGAGATTGTAGAGAGGAGGGAGCTGCCCTCTTCTCCCAAGTGACAGGGGACAGGACAAAGGGGAATGGCCTCAGGCTCCACCAGAGGAAGTTCAGGCTAGACATCAGAAAACATTTTTTCACAGGAAAGATCATTGGGCACTGGAAGAGGCTGCCCAGGGAGGTGGTTGAGTCACCGTCCCTGGAGGTATTTAAAAGATGGGTGGATGAAGTGCTGAGGGGCACGGTTTAGTGACTGATAGGAATGTTTGGACTCAATGATCCTGAAGGTCTTTGCCAACCTAGTGATTATGTGATTCTGTGAACGTCCCACTGTTTGTAGTCTGTCCAAAAAAACCCTCCAAATTACATACTGGATTCAAAGCCATCTCAGAGCGCTGATGAGAGAAAGGGCCCCAAGGTTTGCAAAGGACCATGTGCTTCCAGGGAAGCTGACGCTGATGCACAGCCCCAACAGGACAGCGTGGACACCGCAGTCCTTCCCTCCTGGAACAGCCCTGGCTTTGGGCCCCTCTCCTACCTCCATGGGCAGAGAGGGCCACAAGCCTCCTTGCTGCTCTGACCCTCTGTCAGCAAGGCTGCCATAGCCCTCAGCTCCTGTAGCCTCTTTTCCACTGCAACCTTCTGTCCATCAGCACCTGGGCTGAGCCCAAACACTGTGTGGGTAAAACAAAGGCATGACCCAGGGGTTCTGGTGGAGACACAGAAAGACCTATAGGCTCTGTCATCAGGCCTGGGAACCTCTTTTTTTTCTTCTCATGACAGTCCAGTTTCTGAGCACCCACCACAGAGTCACAACACTTTTGGACGGAGTGAGGGGAGACCTGCCCCCGGGGACTGCAAGTGCCAGGGCATAAGCTCATCACGCCCACCCACTGCTCACCCACTCTAGGAAACAATTCACTGCCTCACACCTCTCCTTTTTCCATAACAGTTGGAGATGATTCATGATGATGATACAAGAAAAATAGAGATACATATTTTTTAAAGTCCCTAAAAACCACATAGAGTTTTTTCCAAAATCCAGCAGAAAAATAGAGGGTCAAATCAAATCATAGTTCTGCTGATTCTGTGTGTTTTGGTTTTAAGTTCAGCAGGAAAAGGATTTTCCCCTTCCTGTATCATTATAAAAGATATATTTTTTTACCTGGGATAGTTTTAATTGCTTGGTGCATGTAAAAATTGCAGAACCCATTTCTGAGTTAAGTGTCTGAGGTCAGCCCAGTTGCCTCATGATGGGTACTTTCCTTTCTGCAAACACTGACCCTCATCCAACACCATGGTTGGTAGCAGAGTGAACACATCATGTTCATCTTGGCAAAATGAGCCAGATTGCATTAAAACAAGGGTCACAAGAAAACAAAAAGAACCAAAAAAGTCCCTTCTTTCCTTGATTTTTTCCTGAAAGCTAAAATATGCATGTTTTGTTGCTTCCTGCTAGCCTGCCAACTCCAGAAGGCACCTAGACATCCCCACAATAGGGTGGCAAGATGCTTTATACACGTTTCCTTCAGAGCCTATGGTGATAATAAGCTTTTCTGCACCCAGTAATTTGAGCATGCCACTGCTTCAGTTTTCTTGATCTAAGAGGTGATTTTTCAGGGAGGAGCCCATAAAATGATAAACGCCTTTACCTGCCTGTGCAGCAGCCTTGTGTGTTTTCCTCTTATAGGGCTGGAAAGGCAGAGAGTATGCAAGACATCTCTTACAAGACCCATTCAACCCCCTTTTGGAAATTAGCTGATGTCAATAAAAAATAACTGAAACTGCTATTTAATTTTGCCACACCACTGTTAGGTCAAAGGCATACCCAACATTCAGCAGCCCTGAATACGGCACACAACCTTAACGACATGTGGAGAGATGAAAATTTTGTTGTAGCACTATATCCAGATATGCTGTTGCCTCAGCCTGGGTATACCCTCCTGATAGGGCAGTGGCAGATGATGGCAGTCATTGATTGTGGTCATGGTCGATGATCAAACTCAAGCTATGGAGCCATAGGGGATAGTAGACCTGTTCTGCCATCCCATGCTCCAACAAAATGCCTGGCTGAGCTAAACTGGTGCCTGTGTGCAAGCACTGGCTGTGAGGGAAGAAAATTGTGTCTGGACTTTAACTTTAGGATGCTAATGTTGAGCCCAGTCATTCTAAAATCTGAAGGTAGCTGCCCCCAAATCTTAAGTTTGATTATTTCTTACATAAATGCTTTACAAATGTGACTTTGGTAAATCCTTTTTATTTGCATCCTTGACTGAGACTGGTGTTGCTGAATGTGGATTTGTACATACAAACTTTCTTTTTTCTAGACTGGAGAAGGGATTTTCACTGTATTCTTTCCCTCTGAAGCTGGGCGTTTCAGTATTAATCCCAAACATGATGATCTGACCATGATCTGCTCAGTCACTCCTGCAAGGAAACTCATCAGCTCTCTACATGAAAACCAAATGACCAGGTTCTCGAAAGTCTGTGTTTCACTCAAGTCTGCCATAGGTGGAGAGGTATCATAGCATTAATAATTTTGTGTGTCAGCATGCAAAAAAACCCGGAATACAAATATTTTGATAGGTCCAGGAGACTATCCTGCATAAATTTTGAAATCAATGAAAACGCCTAATCAATTAAGTAAGCTTGCACCCTCCTGTAGATATCACCTCAATGTCTAGCCCTGCAAGAAGCCGCACTACTCTACCCTTCTGCTCATGTGAAGCCACACTGACCTCGGTGAGACAGAAGTCTCCCCTCTGGTGAATTTCTTTGTGTGATGAAGGTCAAAGTTTTTTTGTGTTCTCAGAAAGCAGCTATGGCAAACAGTAAATTCAGCTAAAGTCTTGACCACAGTATATCTGTGCTAAGTTTTGGCTTAGCAGAGCAGAATAACACGTGTACTTCTCCTCTCTCTGTCTCACTCCCAACCTAAGATGGTGAGAAAACTAGCTGAATTACAGAAGTATCCTCTGAACAGAAATATCCTGTGACAGTGCAAAATCTGCACAATTGGAAATTCCAGTCAAAATGAACTCACAGACCCACATGATTTCCTCATGAGCTGACTTTTTGGGGAGATTTTTTGTCTTAGTTCTTGCTGCTGGTGTTTAGTAGACTCCTCATATCAATACCCTTTACTGATCTCACTTCAGACATTTTCAGAATCAAAAAGAAAAGAAATAAGAGCTGCTAAAAGAAGCAAGGACATTTCATCCAGGTTAGTGCCAGATTAATAATCGATCTTCACTCCTCTGGTCCTTCCTTTCTCGCTGTGGGAAAAGGTAATAGCGCTTGGTGAATGCCAGTGCCACACAACCAGTGTCACTGCCACTGCTGTGGACATTTCTTTAAGTCCCTCTGTTCCTTAGGATCTGAGATCCTGTTTTCCAGTGGGATTTAAGGATCATCAGCATTGTTTTTTGTAGGCTCAAGAAGGTTGCTCCAGGATGAACCAAGATGATCAAAAAACACATGCTTCTATTAGCTTGGCCTTAATCAGGTCAGCCAATCCAGTTGTCTAGGGTAGGCTCCACAGCTCTTTAACACAACCATACCAGTTTGATGAGGGCTGTTTGACAACCTGACAACTCAGATCATAGGCCCCAGCCTACAAAATGCCACAGAAGTGAACCCAGCAGACTCTGTACATCACTGCAACATAGAGAGACCCCTGGGGTATGGCTGCTGCTTGCAAAGGAGAGCAGTATAGCAATCGCCAAGATAGCACTGTCTGTCAGCGCTTCAAAGCATGGTAGAAACACTGCTGCAGTCACACAGGTTCCGGCATCTGTGGAGACATCCGCTATGTCTGCAGCACTGCAAAGCCATAAACAAGGCTCCAGAGAGTTTGAAAAGCATACACAACACCTTTCAATACTTCATTTACCACCTTTGAGGTCAGTTAGACCAAACTTACCATCCCTTTAGTTTTCACTCTACAGACCAAGGTAAAAGGACATTGATTAGTTTGCACTGTGTCCTTCAGAGTTAACTTAAATAATTAATGTCCATCTCAGTCACTTCCTGTGTGTTATTTGGGCTTCTGTTAAATAATATTTAGCCTCTTAGCAAAAAGGTTAATTTCTCACAAAACCGTATTTGTTTTAGCAAATTTCTAATTTTTGATGAAAGCATCTCTTTCATGATCCTATTTCAGTCTTAGTTTCCAACTACTGTTTTCCAGTATTGGTTTTAATTTTTGTTTTACACAGAGTTTTTCCCTTTCAGTGATATTTGTCACTCCAGGCATTTTTTTTTTTTTTTTTAAAAATTAGATGTCTTTGACACTGAAATAGTTTAATTCCCAAGGATGAAAAGAGTCCATAGACAACACTCAGCAGAATATTTAATTTTATCACCCAGAAGAGAGAAGGCATCTTCCAAGTTGTAGAGGCTCAGGTGATTCTAAGGACCATTTCCTGGATAAGCACTGGCTGAAAGATGACCGTATTTGACCCAGAATTTACACTGACACCCTGGATTCAGAAGAAGAGCTTGCTTCAGTTCCCTACCCTGACACAGACTTTCAGCATGACTGTGGGTAAAGTCCTTTAGAGAATTTACAGCATTTGGCTTTGCAAATCAAATCCAAACAGTGTTGTGCATCTAGAGCAAATTTCCAAATGTCTAGCATACAGACAATCTCTTTGAAATGAAAGAGGTAATTAGCTCAAGCAAATTACAAGTTGCACAGACACACAACAGTGCTTGGGGACCCATGCCAGGTGCTATGATGAGCCATATGCACACACCAGCGTGGTGGGAGAGAGCTAAGCCATCTCCATCCCAGAAACGTGTAACGCCAGGGACCAGCAAAGTAGCTGACAGCCGCTGCCCCCTGACTGTTAACCTGCCCAGGCTCCTGTGAATCTGCAAATGCATGTGTCAGCAAATGTGAGCCAATAACCAAGCTTTATTAATCATTTGTTAATTTGATGAACTGAAGGTGGGTATGTTTTGTTTTTCCTAAACATTCATCTGGTTTTTAAATAGTTCTTACTGTCATACTTCTATTTCTCAGTTAATCTTAGGGCCAATGACATAATTTCACTGAATTAATAATATTTGAAATGTGTCTGTGGGTTTGTGCGGATCTCAAGAACAGGATAAATTGTATTGATCTAACTTTTGTAAAATATGTCTCTGTAGCTTAAAAAATAATCTATTTTAAGAAATTCATTTTTGGTCTGTGTTTGTATCACCAAAAAATCGGTGTTTCTTCTCAATTTCCCAGTGCAAAATAAGAGCAAAGCACGTACAAAACCATTGGCCATACAGCAGTCTTCACTACATGGCGCAAAAAAAAGTGCTCAGGGTGCCAGACACCCAGCAGCACTCCCATAGGTCCCTGTGGCCCTTGGGCGCAAGGTGGAGTGAACCAGCCTCAGAAGAGGGTACAGGGGTAATGTGCTTGCTGCCCTTCGCAGGGAGTCTTCTCCCAGCAGGTCTGGACCATGTGGGCACTGCTTTTTGGCAGCTCTCAAAGGCTCAGTCTGCAACTGCAGGCTGTCCCCTTTCTGCAGCATGGAATAGTAGACAGACCCCAAGCTGGTGCCCACCTTGCAGGGTTCCAGGCAACCTCAGTGCCTACTATGCAATCCCAGGACTCTCCTCACCTTGTTGTCCCCTATGAGCATCCCTGCCAGCACCCTGCTCCCACACAAGGTCGGTGTCCCTCTCCTGGGCTGCTAATTGGCTCAGATGAGCATCATGTGGCCAGGCACACACATGTGTCTAACCTAAACCATCTGCAAGCATCTTAATTAACTGATCCTCAGCTTCTCTGTGCTGCCATTGAAAAGATCCCACCCTGGCCCCAGCCAAGCCTCCCCCGTGCAGCTCTGCAGCTCCCCTCCCCACTCAGGAATTCCCAACCACAACTGTACAGTGTGGGCCCCCCAGCCCTCCACAACTGCGCAGGAGCAGACCTCAGCAGTCAGCGAGGAGCAGATGAAAAGGGCTCTCTCCATATGTGTCTACTGATGCGGACCTACAGGGTAGGCTCCATGCACAATAGATAACAGGAGGCTCCTTCTTGCAGTCACTCAACTGCAGAGTTTTCTACGTTACATCACACATGCAGGCGTCAGACTCCCCTCTATGCTCGTCAGTACACTGCTTATATCAAAAATGACTGGAGAAAAAAATGCCCTTCTGTGAAGCCACATGGATGTACATCAAGAGGGGATTCAGCCTACCACTGCTGAGCCACAAATTGCTGGAAAACATCGCTGTGCCAGGTCCCATATTGTCATTACTCTCTGGAGATGTGACTTTACTCTCTAATTGGTTTTATACTGCAACAAAGTGAAGTTTTCAGTGGAATTGCCCAAATTCCATGGAGTTGCTCTGGAGGCTAGAGGGAAATCCAAAGTCCCTGAGGCCTAATCGAGATCAGGCTCTACGTGAAGGACAATGAGCACTGTAAATCCAACAAGCCTCACAAGCAATACTTTCACCAAAACAGGAAATCTGCACTGGCATATGGCATGCTAGGTTTGCAGCTGGTATACGTGAGCATAACTCATGAACAAAGAATATGGTGTTGCTTGTCCAGAGATAGGACACCGTCACTGGAGAGTCTGTTCCTCTGGAAGTCACTTCCCTTGGAAGTCTAGACCTGAAAAACGTGTTGTGAAATCCTTTGGTTCCTGTGATACCTTGAACCCACTACGGAGTTCCCCTTGTTATGTTTAGAATTATTACTGTATTAAACCTACATTGAATGTGGTCCTCGATGCTAAGACCTTCCCACAAGGAAGTGAGAAAAATAAAAATCTGAAAAGTCCCTGGATAGAGTGGAAACTCCATCCTCTGAAGATGCAGCAATGGCAGCATATGAAAGCAAGCTTATATTCATGGCTTTGGCATATCTTAGTAATATAAGTATCCAACCTTGTAGGTCTCTTGGGTGCAGAAACATCCTGACTAAAATTATAAGTTTCCCAAGTGATAGGATTGGTTTAAGCCTGCATAAATCAACTTTTGATCTGGATATTGTTCTTTTCTGCAATACACTGATATTGAATATAATGCCTTGTAATATACTGAGTTGTTTCAGAAGCAGATCTTTAAACTGGAATTAGTCTGTAGTCTAGATGTGAAGCTCCAAGTTGCATTTTTTTATAATTTTCTAACTATAGAGACCCTTAAATTAAGGCAAATTTTGCTGCTATTTAGATCACTGCAGTCTCATTCCTGCCCTTTATCCTAGAGAGGAACAGTTATCCCTGGTTTGGTGTCCTGTAGAACATAATGCTCCAACAAAGAGAACTGGTTCATCTGCTCACAGATATAAAGTGCTGAAGAATAATAAGCTGTTATTTTCATTTTTCAACGAGGTGTAAGTGCATTTCTTGGAGCTCCCTGAAGACCCTGCTTTTCCAAGGTACCCCCAAAAAGCAAAACCTCACACGTCTGCTATCATGGGGGATGCTCATTGCATAGATTTTTGCAAACTAGCTTTTAATCATATGAAACCCCTGCCAACAGCAGTGCTGTGCTCTCTCCAGCTGTCTGGGAGCAATCCTTGGCAGCTTTTCTATTGCACCTTTCACTAGTAGTGCTTTAATAATTTTATACAGGAGATCAGTAGTGTCACCATTTCAAAAGCAGATCAACTGCACAGAGGAGTGAGAATAGCCTTGCTTAGACTGGAATATTGACAGAACTGTGTACTGCTTGCCATAGTCCTAACTTGAGGCTTAAAAGAAATTGGCTTAAATCTACCTGTTCAAGAGCAGGGTTTTCCTGCATATTTCGTATGAGGGAAATAAGACAGTGTCTCACTGGCGCCATGGACCTCTGGTACATAGAAAGCAGGAAGGGAAATTCTTTAATAAATTAAACTGGGACATCACTTCTTCTGGATTTCATATGAAGCCGCACCCTCAAACTACCAGCGCACAGTATCCATAAGGCTGTGACTCATCAGGGCTTCAGATACTCAGCAGGTACCAAACATAGATCTGTGCTGCAAAGTTCAGTGTAACTCTCATGCCATCTCACCTCACCCTGCCTGCAGTGAGAGAGGATCAGACCCTAAGCGTCAGGCCACCTACCCCATTACCATCTGTAGTCGTTCCGCAGACCAAGAATAAGAGCAGCAGTGGGGCCAAGCAAGCACTTTGCTGAGTTCAACAGTAGAAGTAATGTCCCAGTACCTTTCGCTTATGTACTGAAAGCCTCTCATGACTTTGGAAATACTTATATTTTCCAAATATTTTGAGCAAAAACTCACCTGAGTGCAAATGTGGAGGCTTGTCCCCACCAAGCAACTGAATGGAAGCTCAGACTGCTGAGGGCAGGCTGGGAAGTACAGTTCATCTCTCAGTGTAATCAACCCCCTCTGAATTATTCAACAGCCCATTTTGCAGCCCAGTTGGTCCGTTGAATCTGAAGGACTCTGATAAGAGATGTTCACACATTTCCCCTAAAAAATCAGTGACAGCCGCACATTGATCTCACTCTGAATAAGGTATAAACATTACCCTCAAAGAGCCAAGACCTTAGATTCCTATATGATACAGGGGATAATTTTTTGAGATCAACATTCCAAATTATTCTGTAGCTGAGTTTTTTGAGCATCTCATTTCTCTCCAGTGAAATTTCAAGACTGACTCAGAAGCTTTGAGTGAAGCTGGAGAGTTTTGGAAAACAAACTAATTTTTGTGCTACCACCTCATTTGCTTTGGCTTTCTGGGCTATGGACACAGAAACTGTGCTATGCTGTTAAAAATGCTTCTGATAACTTCTGCCGAAAGGCATTTTTGACAGCATCATGAATTGCGTATTCCACTGGCCACTGAGGGGGTTCATTGGCCTCCTAATCTGAACTGGCTGATCTTAAACTTCCACTTCCCATTGCATTCAAATGCACTGCTGAGTTATCTGACTCCAGCATAAACTCAGTGATGATTTTCTTGTCTTATAGTTTTGTATTGACTGAGCTAATTCATAAGACAATTATTAAGGCAAAAAGCTTAGCAGGATTCTAACAAGGATTAAACATTTATATGATTCATTAAAATATCCCCAGTGCCACAAGCTGGGATAAAAATGTGTAAGGATTGTGTCATAATTATAAGACTGGGCTGCAGCTCAGAAATCTCTGTGAAAAGAATCTTTGAAAAATGCTTGAAGATGTCAGAGTCTCACCCACTGAAGTGCATGTTTCATTGGAAATGCAACCTGAAGTCCCATTGACTGGTACATCCTTGAAGTCAGACCCGTATGAAAGCAGTCAACTCCTGAGACAAAATTAGGAATAGTCAAATAACCTACTGCAATATCAGCCCAGCTCTAATCTATTATGGTACTAGAATGCCCTAGCGGAAGATCAGTGCTTTAAGGGAAAAAAATTGTTGTTGTTTTTACTCAGCAATGAATTCATCAAACTTAAAGAGAGATAAGAGGAAGATAGGGCAGAAAAGACTCAGGAAAAAAAAAAGAAAAAGAAAGAAACAAAAGAAAAAAAGAAAAGAAAAAAGAAAAAAGAAAAAGGAAAAGGAAAATTAAAACAAGAAATAGGAAGAGGTAGGTTTTACTCAGGGACATTTGAGTACTCCATTAAATATAAATAACATCACTGTGGACCTCTCCATAGTCTTGAAGACTCCAAATCCACATCTTTTTCCTACTAAGAGAGTGCACTTACTACCAGGCTGTAGCAAGTTGAAGCAGAAAGGTGTCCTCACCCATATGCTGACAGTGTTTGCTTGCTCTGAAAACCTGTTGAGGGTTAGGATCTAACTATTCATATCTGGGTACATATCATCACTTCTGTGCTGGAAGTTTTTCTTGTTTGTCCCATTGCTGGGGAGCATTTGGATATGTTGTGCAGAGTGAGACTGCTCCACGTGGGAAAGTCACCTCCAGGTATTCTCTATCAGATAGGGTGGCCTTGTTGTGGAGACCACATGTGGGAAGACAAACAGAAAGTCCAATTACTTGCCCAGCCCTACTCTTTGGTGTTACCACTATGCGGGAAGGGGCAGGGATGCTGAGAAATCTTCATAAACATCTCAGCTTGCAGCAGCATGCCTGCTATTACATCCCCTACTGAATAATTGCATATTTACTCCCACAGTCACATGAATCCTGCTGGTGAAGAGAGTGGCTCGTACATGACCCCCCCATGAACACTATTCTCATGAGAAGACCCAGGAGGAGTAACCTCTGCTGGGACTACTGTCCATCAGGTACCAAAATAGACTGGAGGAAGCATGCGGGTGTTGAGTCTCCCATCCTCACTTTACAAGGCACAGATAGGACTGGTTGGACCCTGAAGATCATTCTTTTGCTCAGGACATGCCATCATATACCAGTATAAGTAATTTTGCATGGAGAAGGATGTCACACACAAAATCTGAAACAGAGAAATTAGGAAGAAAGATCATCAAGTGGATGGGCAGGGCACATTTTGATTTGGGTTTGCTGCAAAGAGAACATCACTGTTCTCAGCATGGCACAAAGACATAGACTGGTAGTGCTAATGTTTTGGTTTATTACAGTTGCAATGCTTATGCAGCAGAGAACACCAGCATTGGCCAGAAAGCCTATCCATCTGTTTTAGTTTGGTTCTCCAAGGAAGTAACATGAGCAGTATCACACTCTGTGTGCATGTGTGTGTGTCTGCTCACCTGTCTGTATATCTGTATATCTGCACTTAGCTGTTCATCACCCTCACCAGTAACTTCTGAAATTGTTGACCAGTTTCAAAGAAATTTGACAGACAATAAAAGGTCTCCAAGGTATTACATTCCAACACATCTCATGAAAACTGGCAGCTGTTTAGAGGAGAAAGGCCCAATTAGTGCCCCCATGGAGGTGAAGGCTGCAAAGTGAACATGACCCTTATTAGGCAGTGAAGATCCTCCTGGGAAAGAAATATTATGAATGTCCACAGAGAGAAAAATAGGTCAGCACTTACATATTATTAGACATCAGAGAATCCAATGCAAGCCCCCGCTAATGCTCCAGGAAAGTATTGGCTTCATTAGCTCTGCAACTCGCATAATGACACACCTATGACCTCCAGCTGGAGCATTTTCAGCCCTCCTTATGCAAAAGCAGAGGTAGAACTGAGAAGGAGGGAGGAATCATTAGGGTGTCAGGCTACGGGAAGGGGAAAAGCCTTCCTGCAGAGACTGCTGAATGTCTCCCTTGACAATTTCCTCCAGATCTTTCACTGACCTCTCTGAGCTCTTCTCCTCCTCCAGCCATTCTGAGCATCCCATGACTCCTCCTAGCCCTTTCATTTCTCCACCTCTCTCTGCTACCATACCTAAACAGCCAAAAATCTTCACTCTTGAACTCTAGCTCTCCACCCTCTCACCTCCTTGGAAATATCCTTTGCTGCAGTCACAAACTAAATGCATAATTTTCAGGCCAGTTTGCCCTCAGTTTTGAAGCAGAAGAATTCAGTTTTGCCTGCACTACTGAGAAGCCTTGAGCCAGGTCTAGAGTTATGACACAATGAAAAAGCCCTACATCAAATTTATGAATTGGGCTTGTCCTTGGAGACAAATTCATCCTTCTTATAACCCCACTGCAGTCACAATAGAGAAAATGTAGCTCTAATTAATCCAGCCTGCTTTCATTCCAAGAGATAACATGGCCTAGAGAAAAGCATCTGACTCCTGTGGACCGGAGGTTCCTGGTCTTACATCACTTTGCCACTGACTTGATCACTGCTGTTAAGCACAGCAGCTTTAGCTGCTGTATTCCATTTATAGATGCAAATTATAGAATTTAAGCTTTGGGATTCAGATTCTCATCTCAGTTGAGCAAGCATATGTGGACTGAACTTTTGCAACTAAAGCTATGTGCATCCACACTGGTTTCACTAGTTTGCTGTTGAGGCATGTTCAAGGCTGTTTCAAGGCTTTGCCTTGAAAGGCACCGAGTGTACTGCAGGTTCACAGTAACAGATGTGTCCTCCAAAGGTCTCTTTGGCTGTCCTTCAGCTACTATCCCTTGTCCTTCCTTGGGAAAACAGCTTCCTTGCTATAAATCATGCAGAGCTCTAGCCGTTCCCTCCATGCTTCTGTTTCAGCTTTTCCTTTCCCTTATCATTCTTTAAACAACAACAAAAATATTACCAGAAACACTAAAAACCAATTAAAATCATAATTTACCTTTTAAAATGAGGGGAATATAATTGAGTTCTGTGAGGGCAGAAACAACAAGGAAAGGTAAGAGAGGAACCCTACAGGAAATTACTTGGACTCTCCCTCTCCTGATCTCTGCATAAGTATTTAACCAAGTGGCATTTGTGATGGAGATTTATATTGCAGAAGAGTTCTGATAGCAGGTTATTCAGATAGGTAGGTAATTGATTACAGATATTTTTACATCTACTTAATTAAGCATCTAGTTAATTAAACAGTGAAATATTTGAAAATGTTGCAAATTGTGCAGTGAGGTCACACCTGGCTAACAAAGCAATTCTGATGTGCTGTGTTCAGAAACCTTCGGGGATTTTGCATACTGATATGCAGATCACCCAGCAGCACCCAGTGGCTCATTATAGTTATCATGAGATGAAACTGCAAGGATTTCAAAGAACCTTTCTCTGTGTGTCCCAGTGAGCTCTGGGACACAGTCGCAGTAGAGATGCTCCTGGAGTGAACAGAGGGACTTGTGTAATTCAATTGAGTATGCTCCAAGAAAATGCTCCTGTCACTGCACAACTTTCATGTACCCACCAGCTGTCTCCGTTTGGAAAAGACTGTCTTCATTTGTTAGAAGCAAAATATTTACAATTGGTCCAGTCTGTCCCTCCAGAATTCTCCCCCCTTACATATGGATTTTCATGGAGCTACCACATAGGGATCTGATGATCCTTCAAACTCTGTCCATCACTAGCTGTCAAATGCTGGCATTCACAGCATGCATGGTTCTAGACATAGACTGACACCAGTACTTAAGTTGATTTACTTTAAAGTCAAACACACATGGTTCCATATTAAGGATTTGGTAGAGATCAATGTCTGATACAAATAAGCATCCTGGTAAGGTTCAGATGTCTCCACAGAACTAACCTGGAAATCTCTCAAGAATGGGCTTCCTAGCAATTCCACAGTTCATGAAAACCAGGAGTTTTGCTCAAGCTATTAAAAGGCAAAAGGTCTGAGTCTTAGTCTCCTAATTATTTCATTAGAATTTTTCTTGAGTAATGACTTAAGGGCATGCCAAGGAAGAGTGGATTAGACTCATTTGAGTTTCCTCCTGGCAAATGGTAGCAACAAAGAAAATTCACACACACATTTTCAGAGCTTTAGAAACTTCTTTGTCACATTCAGTTCTGGAATTAAACAAAGGTTTGGGACAAGCTATTGTCTTCTTAGTCATTTCTAATTACCTTTCTCACTCCCATCTCTTAGTTTTCTGGGCAATTACCTCACATCTTCTGTTAGTCTCTCATCATATCTCTATCCTGCCTTACCAGTTTTCTCCTGTTTTGGCCTTGGGCTGTTTGACTGAAGCCATACCCCAGAGAGATTGGCTTGGTTTACTCATCATTTACACGTGTACCAAGATTTGGCATCGATCCAGGAAGCAGAAATGTTGTCATAAGGATTGGACAGTCAATCACAGGCCAAAAATACTGTATTGTTGTTTACTGAGGAGCTCTTAAGGGAAAATGCTCAAACATTCAGGCTCTGGGGATCACATGTGAGACGTCAGTATCTAAGACAGGCCTTGGGCAGACTTAAGATGCTGACCTCTAAAGCTAGATCCCAAAGCCACCCTCTTAATCTGGCATTCAACTCTTGAGGTACTCCTTGGTTTGACATGACATTTCCTTATACAGAGTCCTCACGGCACGGTTTTCTGTCCACACAGAAATGGCAAAGGCACAGCCTCTGAATAGTGTCTGGTCTTGTTTCTGTCCAAGTCCAGCTGGGAACCAGATTCCATATGGACCACCACCACCTTGCTTAAGAATCTCAGCTAGTATAGTGGGGGAAAGGCTCTCAGGAGAAGCAGTTTACTCAAATAGCTTTAAATTAATCACAAAACATTGATCTCAAGTAGGTCATGGTTACACTCACTCAGAAAGTCATGCCGAGATGTTCCCTCAATTAAATAAAAAATCCACTAGCTTCCACCAGATTGTACTAGCAACTTTGAATCCTTCGAATAGTTAGGAATGCATTGAATCCAATTCTTTCACATAGGCAAGTGACCTAATCACCCATCTGTAGCATGAAAAGCAACCATGTAGGACTGAAGTACTCTTTGTATTTTATAAGAAGGTGGTGAGCCCTATTTAGCTCTTCATAGAACAAGGATAAGTAGACACGCTTAGGAAAGGGTCTTTTCCTGCCCACACTGTGCCAATCGCAGGTGGTATGTCTCAGATAAGAACTCACTTATGTGAGCCTGACATGTCTTTGACTTTCCACAGAGTTTATCAGCAACTCTTTGATACACACAGGGCAAACTCAAATATTTCTGGTCTTTTCAGGTCTAAAGACCTGAGTATACGAATAGGTTGGCGGACATACGCTGTCATTCTTTTGTTGGACAATTCATAATGAATAAAAAACAGACACAAGGATTGGTTTCTAAAACATTTGCAAGCACAGCAAACAAGCAAACATACTTTTCCCTGGGTATTTCCAATGAAAAATTTGATCCTTCTCGTCTGCAATGGGGGTGACATTTAATCTCGGACTGGAGTTGTACATTCTGGCATTTGCTCTACAATACTGGGGAAAATGAAGGGCAGACAGAAGGGAGCCTGTTGATGTTGAATGATCGCATATTGACAACATGGCATTGTTATCCTTGGGGAGGGGCAGAATTAAGGACCCACCACTGGCGCTGCTAAGCCTAGCCTGCTTTCTGGCCTCCCAAAAGCTGCCAGCATTGTCATGGAACAGTGCCTGCTGTCATTTGACTCTGCACAAGGTCTTCACAAATGGCTACTTGTTGAGCAGCATCTCTTCAAATGATTGCAAGTGTATCCATGCTTCCCTGAGATGCAATAAAAGCACAGATTGGAAGGGATCTATGAGATCTCCTTTTGCTCTGACACCCTCTCATTCACTTGCTTTCCCAGGGCTGACTGAGGGAAACTTCTCCACGTCACCTGAAGAACTAGGAGACCTGCAGAACTGGAAGACCTGGGTATTCCTACCTCAGTATGGGCCTTTCTTATTTTATTACAACCTAGTAAAAATGACATGTATCTCCAGCAGCCTGCGATGTGTCCCAGGTATGTGATCTCCTCAGCCAAGCACTACTGCCAGTACATGGCATGAGGTTTAACACGGCCAAATGCTGGGTCCTGCACTTGGGGCACAACAACCCTATGCAGAGCTACAGACTGAGAGAAGCCTGGCTGGAAAACTGCCAGGAGGAGAGGAACCTGGGGGTGTTGGTTGACAGCCGACTGAACATGAGCCAGCAGTGTGCCCAGGTGGCCAAGAAGGCCAATGGCATCCTGGCTTGTATCAGAACTGGTGTGACCAGCAGGTCCAGGGAGGTGATTCTCCCTCTGTATTCAGCACTGGTGAGGCCGCTCCTTGAATCCTGTGTTCAGTTCTGGGCCCCTCATCACAAGAAGGATGTTGAGGCTCTGGAGCAAGTCCAGAGAAGAGCGACGAGGCTGGTGAAGGGGTTGGAGAACAGACCCTATGAGGAGCGTCTGAGAGAGCTGGGGTTGTTTATCCTGGAGAAGAGGAGGCTGAGAGGAGACCTCATTACTCTCTACAAGTACCTGAAAGGTGGTTGTAGAGAGGAGGGAGCTGGCCTCTTCTCCCAAGTGACAGGGGACAGGACTAGAGGGAATGGCCTCAAGCTCCACCAGGGGAGATTTAGACTAGAGATTAGGAGGAAGTTTTTCACAGAAAGGGTCATTGGGCATTGGAACAGGCTGCCCAGGGAGGTGGTTGATTCACCTTCCCTGGAGGTGTTTAAGGCACAGGTGGATGAGGTCTTGAGGGACTTGGTTTAATGTTTGATAGGAATGGTTGGACTGGAGGATCCGATGGGTCCCTTCCAACCTGGTTGTTCTATGCTTCTATGATTCTATGATTCTACAGCACCACTGCCAGTATAGCACCACTGCTGTACTGTGCAGCTCAGGAAAACCGTGTCTTCTAGCTTCTACAGCATGCATGGGCATAAAAATCCTCCAGTTAAAACTTCCTCCAGCATCTCATGCTGTGCTGGTGTCATGGATTCTGTACTAGCTTTCCTCACCTACAAACACATGTGACAGGATGTGGCTGCATTTGAAATACAGCTCTAATCAGTTCCCAGCATAATGAGGAGCATGTCCAGCTGACACAGTTCAGGGGAACTGCAAGGTGGCAGCTTTGGATTTGGGTTTAGGTAGAAACCTCAGTGGAAACAAAAATAGTTAGCAGTGACCTATAATGTTCTTTCTCACAGTACACTCCATTCTCTAGCGCCACACTGAATAAGGATTAGAATGTATTCCTATACTATTACAAAAATCAGAAAATAGTTAACAATAGATTTTCTCTTACATGTGTGTCAAAAGCAAATTATGAGTATAGGAGGGGGAAAATCTCAGACCAAGACTTGGGCCCTGAGATAGCATTCATTTTTCTTTTTTAATGCCAAGCCAGAAATCTTTCAGCTTGAACTGGCCAAGACTTGAGAGCTAGCACTCACCTGAGAAAACTTCCCACCATGCCATGAAGGTAAGTAAGCTGTTATGTTTGACACCAGCTGAAAGTCTGCTTCCTCGCAGAAGACCTCCAGGTTTCTCTCTAAAGAGGAGAATACATGCAGGCATCTATCATTAACTATTTCACACACTCCTTGCTAAATAAAACAAATACAAAATTCCCAGGAAATTGCTGGCAAAGCTGTCACGGTGAAGACCATCACCTACAAGGATGTTTGACTCTGTGTATGTGATACTGTGAGTTATAAGTGGGGAAAGCAATTAAGTGTAGTATTTTTCCTGTCCCTGCCTCCCTTGACAGTTTATTAACCTGTTGTTGGTAGGGAGAAGAGCTCCAGGTGTCCATCGAAAGGGAAGAATAGAGTTGCTGTATATAACACAAAACTCCAAGCCAAACGCTGTACACCTTCATCAACTTGAAATGAATTTATTTAATTTTATTTTAGCATTCTGCTGAGAAGATGTCTCTCAATCTTTATTTGTTTTGAGAAAACAAAATAATTTATCACTGCAACACTGTCAGCTGTAATAGCTTTACAGAAACGGTTAAAAATATAAGTTGTGGTAACAGTTCATAGGAGATTAAATCCTTTAATGAGAAGGACATTTTGCTGAAAGAATATTAAAGGTGTCCTTTAAATTCTCTCAAGACAATGTTCCTCAAATTAAATCCTCCTACCCACACTGCATTTTTTGCTTTGTTATCCTTCAAGGAAAACCAAAAAAATCTGCCCAAATTTCTAGCATAATTTTTAAGCTAAATGATTAAATTGGCCTTTATGAGCTCCTTTATAAGAAGACAATTTTTTTTTTTTTACAATCACAACGCTTCTCCAAAGCTGTTAGGCTTTGCCTGTAACTTGTGGCATAGCACATGATATTCTGTGAGATAACAGGCTGCAGCATCCATGGGTAACTTTCATAGCCACATATATAACCACCTACAGGTCACAGAATTCTGCATACATGCATGTGCCCAATGATGTGTAGGTACAGCAGTCTTGAAAAGGAATTAACAGCCTTTCAGGGAACGGAGATTGATTTCTATGTATCTCTATGATCTTCAGAAAGGAAGCCCTGGGCGGGGATTTAATCACATGTCATTGTCTGTTATGCATTCATAAAAAGATGAACAATTATGGCAATTGAAGAAAACCTATCATCAACTGAGAGGAAAAGACTATTTTTCTGAAGCATACAAATTCAGTCTTTTATGACAAAATGACTACTTAAGACTTAGAACTCTAATCATTACCATTTGCTTTCTCAAATATACAACTCCATTTATCTGCATTTTGAACTGAAAACACAAAGCTCTTGAAATGTTTCTGGTCCCTAAAGGGGTGAATGTATTGTTTCCTCATGTCCCAGTTCTGCAGGCAGGTTGAGAGGACAGAAGTTCTTCTCTCTCAATGCCAAGTAGGTTGCCCTAGGCACAGCCCAACCCTTTGGGAGCTGGCCTATGTGTGACAGGGGCACTGGTGCAGGGGCATTGTTGGGGTACCTCGCACTCCTTCCTGTGGGGCTGTGCAAATGAGCCTCCACTCCACCCTGTCATCAGGAGGGTGGTACTCATAGGTGATGGGTTTGAAGGTTTGATATAGCTTCTGTGACACCTTTCAGAAGAGGAAAGGGGTGCCCAGCTTACCACAGCTGAAAAAACAAAGAAAGGAGGAAGAAAAAAAAATAAGCCATTTCCTCCGAGTTCCTCGTTTTCAGTGCACTTGCCAGCCACAACCCAAGGGTGCCCTGTTGGAGTCAGAGGGTGGGAAGGAAGGAGTAATTCAGCTCCTCCCTGCTAGGACTGGGCTCCCCATGGGAGTCCAGGGCCATGGGTTGGGCCCATTTCTACAGCCCTTGCTCATGGAAACTGCTTTGGTGGGAGATACCTAAGAACAGTCAAATGGCTTCAGAAAAGACCTGGCAGGCTGGCAGCCCTTCCGCCAAGCTCTGCCACCTGAGGACAATGTAAGACCGTGTTTTCTCCCAAATTTCCCTCCTCTCCAACACCTGGGGTGAGGGACACCTGCACATATCTTTGTTGCCTGTGGAGTAGCTGGGTCTCTGTGAGACACCCAGGATGCAGCACAGCTCTGGAGGCTGCATGGGTGTGGGTGTGAGGGTGGGCATCCCTGTGTGGCACTGTGTGGGTGACAGCACCTTACTTTTAACCCCTCTCCTGAGGCACAATGCAGAGCAGTATCAGCAAACATCCAGACTGCATCCAGCAGCAAGGAATGGCCAATACCTTTTTCACTGGAGAATCTGTTACCCAGAATGTCTCTTCTGTGCCTAAATCAGCCTGCTGATCAGCTACACCATACTACAGAGCAGAGTTCAGAGCACAGATGAGGGCTCAGCCTTCACTTGTATCTGGTGAAACCCTGTAGAAACTCTCAGCTACAGTGGCATTGGCGGGTGACAGTAAACACTTGTATGACTCAACCCATTACACTAAATGTGCAAGAACAATGCCTGCATCCTCTGCAGGCTTCAGACAAAAATGGACCTCAATTACTAGCTGGTTTTGGTGAAAAAAAAAACCAAAAAAGAACCCCACAGATCACTGCACTAGGAAGCCAAGCTCTGTGAGACAGAAATAAATGTTAAGCAGCTCTGTTACTAAGCTAAGGACCCCCTCAGTCCACACACACCAGGTATGCAGCACCGTCTCCAAGAGCATAGTAAGCTTTGGCATTCAAGAAGCAGTGATGTCTAAGTAAACTCTGTCTTCTTGCTGATCTGAAGCTCTGCTTTGTTTTGTGAGGAGGTTACTGCTCCCCCTCACCGTCAGCCATGGCCGGGCAAGCCCGGATAAGATTCCCCAGCTGAACTTCTGGGTCAGCGTTTCCCCCAGGAGTTTGTGCTGTGAGCAAGGTTGGAAGGGTGGACTCAGGAGGATATGGGTGGGACACCATGGCAGCAAGGAAGCCCTTGTTCACAGCTCACTCAGGGAGGAAATGGGCACTGATCCCAAGGAAATTGTTTTGTGTTCCTGAGCAGTCAAGGGGACGTCAGTACAGACTAGCCAGCCCTTTTCCACTGCTGTAAACAGCCACTGCTGCAGCAGTGCACCAATACAGCCACAGCTACATGGATCCCAGGCTCCCAAGCAACAGTGGGCAAAACCCCTCAAAGGACACAAGGGCAAGTGGTTCCCTTGGGCTACACAGCAGCAAGCGCTGCTGCTGACCAAGTTTCAGCACAAGAAGTAACCAAAGCAATGTCCCAGTGAGCCTGTCTCCACTCCAAGTGTCTCCCAGCAGCACTGCTGCATGCACTGAAGCCAGAAGGAAAAAGGGAGATCTGCCAGAGGGAAGATGACTCTGCCTTTCGAACAACCTACTCCTCTGCCCCAGTGAGACATACCAGCTTGCATCCCTTCTTCACCTATCAACCTCTCTTTGCCCCAGCACAGAAGTGGCTTAGCCATGCTCCTGGTACTGACCTAGAGACGTCACTGCCACCCCATGCAAGCCTGAAACCAAAGCCACCTCTCAGAGTGTCTCCTGGAAAGAAGTTAAGGCACTTATTGTTACTTGTGGTCTGGACCAGTCTGCAGAGTTGCCCCGTGACTCATTGTGGGGGGTTAAACATAACCTGCAAGCCCGCAGCATGGAGCAAGGAACAGGGAGGGAGCTCTCAAGGAAATATTTTGCTGAAAACAAAACTATCAAAGCCTTTCAACAGAAGAGTACTGAAAATAGACTTCAGACTCCAAGGGAGGGGGAATGGGAAAAGGTTAGACGCGCGGGAGAGAGGGAGAGAGGGAGAGATCAAACGATCAACGACAACCCTGGGGAAAAAGGGGGCGCAAAGGTTGCCAAAGATTTTTTAAGTCCATTTCCTGCAGGAGCTGGAGACAAGGAGGGCCAGTTTATTGCAATTTAGCCTGAGCAGAGACCACTGCAAGAGGCTCTTCAGGCTCTCTCCAAACACAGCCATTCATTACCCACTGCTGCATCCTTCAAAACAGGAAGTGTTGCCAGAGCATTAATTTATCTCCTAATCGCTGTCCTTTTGTTGCTGTAAAAAAATGTTTAGTCATAGATTTAATTCCTCTTACTCCACCCCTCTACATCCCGACCACCTCTGATCACAAACACCATGAAAAGACAGGGCTTGACGGTTCTTCTGATGTTTTTACTACAGTTTAGCATTCAGGAGATCAGCTAACTTGTTCACAGCTTCTATTAAAAAGAGCCCTACACAGCAACAAGAGAGCTGCCCCTGGCCCAGACTGGGAGTGTAATTCTTTGGGATTTCGCCTTGTCATTATTCCTCTGTGCTCTTGTTATTGTTTTCAGTCCATCCTCCCCAGCCCCAATTTACTTTAAACAGATGTCTTATTTGTTCATAGCACGCTGAGGGTTTGCCCTGGCAGAAAGACCTTTTTTTGTATTTTGTTTTTTCTTTTTTTTTTTTTCCTTAAATATGTTTTAAATTCTGGGATGAGCCCATGAAACAATAGCAGATGTGTTGTAGCTACAATTAATTGGATAATTAACTTAATTCATGTGTTGCATTTTAGGTTTGTGTTTCTTACGCAAGGGAGTGTGTGTGCAAGAAGCTGGTGTGGGCATAAGTGGAGGGGAGGAAGAGAAGTGCCTGTTTGGGAGGTATGTCAGAGGGTCCCAGACGCAGGTCACACAGCCAAGGCACATGAACAGAGGGAAAAAGGGAGCGAGAGGAAGTGGCCGCATGCTTCAGCAAGGGCCAGGAAAATACAGTTGCAGGCAGTGGTGAACACAGCAGTCTGGGCTGTAACATCATCCTGGGGGTCTGTCCCATCAGGCACATTCATGGGGAGATACAGGGTATACGGGGATGGACCAAGGGGTTCAGTTGCCCTAGGATGGGCTATGCCTCCCCTGGTGCTCTTGGAGGTTAGCAGAGGGATATATGGATGACCAGCTTCTGCTACTGGGACTATTAAGATGTACCAGGGATGGATGCCCTCCCGCCATGGCCCTAGGCCAGCTCAACACTGGGTTGCCCCATGTTCAAACTTGCATCCCGAAACTACATGAACCGTGCTGGAGCAGGCAGGGCTCTTCTCTCTCCATGTGCCCCACGAGACAACCCCATATCTTCTTCAAAGCTATGCATTAGCTACTGCCCGCCCTGTGGCTGACAGCTTTGACACCTCAGTGACCTTTCTGCTGTGTGCAGTCTGCAGAGCCCAAGACAACTGTACTGCCCCCCAAGTAGGTCAGCCATCCTTGGAAGTGACTATTATTCTTGGTATGGAGCCATGCCAGGCTACACAGCTCCGTCTGTGCTGTGCACCCACCCAGTGGGAAGGTAAGTATCTGGTCCTGAGTTTTAACAGCCCTCTATGTCTCCCACTCAAAGGTTTTTCAAAGTCCTCCCATGGATATTTCATGTTGCTCCTGGCTGCCATCACTCTCCATGTGCAGATGCTCCTAGTGTCTCCAGCGGCGACTCTGTCTACAAATCACCAGGGTATGTTCTGCACCTTAGCCTGCATACATGCTCCAGAGGACTCAAAATGTTTCAGAAATGCACAGCCCTAAATACAGGTACAATGCCCAAGTGCCCAAAATGACAAAAGCAGAAAAAACATTCAGAGCAAACTTCTGAAACTGCCCCAGCCTGCTGAGCTGAAATAACCTCAGGAGTCATTTTCTGCATGCAGTTTAATGACTTTTCATGGGACTCGGCAGCAGTGGCTTCAAAGTGAGGTCAAAGCAAGATACTTCCCAATGCTTTATCTCTGCCCTTTTACTAGCTCTGAGCAGCTGAACAACACAAGCAAGAACAAGGGTGGCAACTCTGAAATTTGGACTGGATCCTGCAGCGAGCTCCAGTCAGGCAGACAGCAGCTTCTCAAAGCTCTCATGTCTTCCAAAGGCTGCCTGTACTGCGCTAAGAGCAAGATCAAGACTTTGGCTCTTATTAACAGCTGCCCAAGTAAGACCCAAAGTTAACAACTGCCCTGCAAGCATTTTGGGAAAACAAGCAGAGTTGCTCATCTGAAACTTCAGAGCTCTGACAGAAGCATCTGTCTTTTAATCACTATGTTTTATAGCTATCAGAATAAAAACAATAACAAAGCATTTTCATTACAAAAATAGAGGGTGTTTTCTATAAAATTTACAGTAGAAAAGCATCCCAACAAAAACAAAACCAAAAAAACCCCTCAGATTTCTCAGATGAGAACAAATGATACTGATAATTGCAGTGTACAAATACCAGATATTGTCATTTAACTCTAACTATGCGAAATGCAAATGTCATCTGGAATGACACAGTCCGGCTTCATCACCCAAGGCAAGGTTTTCCAAGCCAGGTTTAGATGGATCCAAATTTCCAACATTTTTTCTTTTCTTTTCCTGAGGCAGCAAATGAGGGCAGAGAATGGAACCATTTAGCTTTCAAAAAGGCTGGGAATGGGAACCCACAGAGGTCCTGGTTCATGCTTGAATTGCTAGTAGGGCTATTGTAGAGAATTATGCTCCAAAGAGGTTCTTAGAAGAGGCTAAAAAGAAAATCCATTTAAAGTAAAAGGGAAAACGTTCAGTGCAACATTTTTCTGTTTATTTCTTCCTAGTTTTTTCGTACCACATTCAGTTTCTTCTCTTGCTTTCTCTTAATTTTGGGGCAGCAAAGTTGCCAATTATTCTTTTATTCTTTTTTTTCATAATTCCAGAAATATTTGATACTTTTCTGGAATCCAGAGCACCTGGATTGGTGGGACTAAGGAATATTATATGAATTCAGGCAGGGAAGGAGGCAGTTAGCCTTTGTTGTGAATTACAGAGCTAAAACTCTCCATCTACCTCAGGGGAAGAGCTATACCAGCATATCAAGTATAGCCTGTAAGACTCAAGAACCAGAAGCAAGTAAGAGGAATCCCAACGCCTTAATGCTTTGTTATTACACAATATGATTTTTAAGGCAGCTGCACCAGACAGGAGGAAAGTTGAGCCGTGATTTATGGATACTTAAGGTTCATATTACTGGCATCATTAATCACAACTGCTGATAAATTAATCTACCTCCTAATTTGTGTGTGAGATACTCAGGTGGAAGTAGAAGAAATACTAGCGTTTCAGACACAGTGCTCTTGCGGCTCATCAGGAAGTGCCATTTTTGAACCATAAACACTCTAGTAGTTTCTCCTGGCTAACGAGCCAATACCAGGCAACAACAAGGACATCAAAAAAGCAGCCGCTGTCCTAAAAGAGGCTCCCAGGACATGACACCAAGGAAAACGATGGAGGCAACCAGTTTAGTGCTATAGTGGCAAATCAAAAGCTCACCTCTGACCCGCACTGCAATCTGTGCTCCAAACAACCACGTTTGAACTTTTTCCAAACCAGTTTCCTCTAAATCTATGGAGGACATTCCTTAAATTTTAATGAAGACCACAAGTTTGCATTTCTCAAGTACTCAGAGAGAGAATGAAATGACCACATAGCTGAGGTGATTTTCTAATGATGAACACAGACAAAATGAGAATTTAGTTCATTCACTGACCCCCGATGATAGCTGTATATACTCAGAAGCATGAGATGGTTTTGGGAAAACAACTTTTCAAACTACATTTTATTCCCAAAGGTAATGTCATATAATTTCAAAAGGTTTTAATGGCTCTTCCTGAGCTCTAGAAAATCATATTTGTGATGTCTGAGTTGTTCAGCCTCTGAAACAGAAGGAAATAAAACATTACTACAGTCTGCTAATTTCAAAGAAAAGCATATTTTCCAAGGCATATTCGCATAATTATTTTTCTGTTAATTTTGTAGCATTTCCAAAACACCTGCAAATGTGGTTTAAAAATTCCCTTGACCTAAAACAATGAAATAGGAATGGTCCTATTACTTAAAGGTTTCAGTGGTTTCAGACCTTAAGCCTATGGCTAATCCGGGAATAATTTTCATCCATCCTACAATTTAGAATAAAAAAGTTATACGCATGGAAAGAAGGACTGAGACATCTATTCTGACAGGTTGATTTTCAAAGAAATAACAGTGACTGTTCAAAAATGATCAGACTTTTTGATTGCTAGCCATTAGTGATGCATTAGCAGGCAGAGTGCAGCTGAGGTGGTCAAAGGTGCATCGTAAATATAATTTATCTTACCAATATCACTTTCATATATATGATGTTGCCTGGGTATGTGTGTGCACTGAACAGAAACAAGTCCAGCTCTGCTTCGGTTTGCTAATACAAAGCTACTAAAATTGCCAGTTTTGTATAAACATAATTGAAAGCATAAGTGGATGTGGCATGCATCTATTTCAAAATATAAATGCTATTGTGCAAGTGCCATAATTTCCTTAGTATCATTTTGTATTTCGGAACAGTAAGTAGCAAGTTGCTCTTTCAAGGTAGATAGAGAGGCAGATAGATAGGGAGATGGATACATAAAATGATCAACTGATCAAATGGCTGATATCGCTTATTCTTCAGGAAGTCAAACTGCTTTTTCTCAAATATTTTCCAGTCACTGATGTCCTCCCTCTTGAGGACGTGTCAGTGAATTGAGTCTGGTATTTCCTCAATTAAGATACCTAAAGTGAAAGCAGAGACAATCCTGCTCCTACTCCCTAATATTTCCTCTGCTAGCCCTAACTTTTCCCATACACCCCTTCCTGCCTACCATGGTGACAACGGAATTTATAGCATGGTGAAGAGGTGATCAGACTCCTTGGTGTTCAGCTATCCTACATTCAGGCATGCAAATGACCAGGTGTCATTGGATTCATGTGCTCATCAGTGAGAAAACCTGCCTATTCAGACATGTAAGGTTGTTCAGACTTTTTTGTATTCCCTCCTCTGATGGCAATGAACAGAGAGGGGCAAACAGGCAAGTAACTTCCATAAGGATGGGATTCTCCCAGGGACCCCTCTCTAATACAAAATCTTCATTTGTCATCGTTGCCAGTTAAATATTCATTCCTGTTTTCTATCAGCGAGGGAGATCAGCATGAATTTTCCTTTGAGCTCTCGGACAAAACAGTTATGGAAATTGTTAACCCAGAGCAAGAACAATTTTAATAACAGGACAGGTCTCAGTGATTTAAAATGCCAGTTTTCTCTTCCTCTCCTTCCTCTTCTCTTGCAGGTTCTCCCCCATCCCATTTCATGAACTCTGTACAGACCTGGGCTGTGCTGGCCTTGCTCAGTTCTGCAGGGGCAGTCACCAAGTACCTGGAAACTCCTTTCCAGGTTCCCAGGACCTCAGTGCTTCCTTAAAGGAGCTGCTTTACATGACTTGAAAGTAAATAGACATAATTTCCAATCCCTTGAACTGCAAAGTTGTGGGGAGTTTAAAGCCTGCTGCTCTTACAGCATGGCTTGCAGTCTATTAGAAAAGAAGGGGGTGCCCAGTTATCTGACCTTTCAAGAAACTGAAGTATCTTCTCTGTTGACTCTTTCATTGCCTCTCCTGCCCTGAAAGATCTGGCCATGAAGCAAGGGAGCTGTGATTTATTTCTGGTTTTCCATGGAGAAGGGAGATAGATGGCAGAGCTGCTGCACCTTGGAGCTGTGTGCCTGCCTGCACACACTCTGCATGTCCTGACTGGGATCCAAACCAGCATAGCAGTTTGATCAGCACCAGCTGAAGCTGACCAAGAACATAGAGCTATGATGGGAGTCTGCCATCCAGCGAGGGGCAGGGGAGGAGGGCATAAATGTTGAGAATGAATCTTTGAGGACTATGTACTTTGCTCAAGCTGCAGAGGTTGACATTTGCAATCTGTAAGTTTCAGGTACATTTGTTCTCCAATCTACACCAGCCTTGGAGGCATTTTAATGTGTTGCTCATTTCTGCTACCTCTTCTGAGACTCTTTCTCAAGATGGACACTTACTTTACATGGACTGTCTTGTTAACAAATATCCACTTAGCATAACTGAGCTATTCCAACCAAAGGTGAGACTATTCCTGTCTGTACTCCAGCTAAGTTCTGCCAATGTCATACCTTTCTTGCCCATTCCCTCTCCTCCTTTGCCTAGGAAGAGGGACCAGTTTCACCTACGTGGCTGAACTGAAGATGAGACAGAAGAATGAAGAAGACCCTTGGCCTGCATTTCTCCTTTGCTTGGATATTCAGGCTAAGCTTACAAATCTTGCCTTCAGAAACGCTTTATGTTGATTTAAAAGAGCTGCTCCTGCCAGCGGATGTTTTATTTAAGAACAGTCTGGTACACGATAATTAATGTTAAGAGGCCATGTTTCCCTGCTGAGCAGTAGCTTATGTCAGGAGCAGCTCTATTTCCTGCACTGGGAGGGCATGGGGTTCAAAACACTGCCCTCCAGGAGTAGGGAGGGTAGGCTCCTGGTCTCCCAAACACCTCTGCCAGGCTGGCAAGGAACTTGTCATGGGACAGCCTAATTGGATTAAATAAACACTAAACACTAGCTTCAGGGCAAGAGAGGCACAGAATAGGACTGCAGTAACTGAGGGACACTGGTGGGTACTTTATTAATCCAACATTGATAAAATGTCTGACCCTTGATGTTCTCAGCCGGAATAATCTGCTCTGCCAAGAAGGTTTACTTCTTTGTTAACATTTCACTTAACAAATGTCTCACTTTCCCATAAAATTCTCTCTTATCCTTAGCTGGTGTTTGCTTTGACAGAGGATACAGATTCCTTTCTGGTTCCATTTCTCTGGTGTAGGAGATGGACATGGAATCAGCAGCCTGAATTTCTATTTCTGCCTCCAATTGTGTTCCCCCTCAAGCTCATCTGAGGAACACCAATGTCCCTCTAAAGTGACTTTTTAGATATATAAGACAGAAGTCTAACCTGAGCCCTCTAAGTAGTCTCCTTACAGGGCTTCTGTTTTATACAATTCTCATCCAAAAAAATCTTCACTCATCCAGAATCAAAACTTTAAGTCATGTTCACACATCCATCCAGAAGTGCCTATTCCTGGGCACAGACTAGTCAAGGGAATTTAAAGAACACTCAAACACTAAATCCCTTGGTTTATAACTCAGAGGCACAACTCTACTTAGGAGGTCAGAATTCCTGGGCTTTTGATGTCTGTCACACTCTTAAGCATGGCAGCAGCCTCCTTTAAAACCGAGGGTAGAAGAAACCCGAAAGTGGAGATGGTGAGCTTTGAAACTTGGTGCTAATATCTTACATCATGATTGCCTTGGGCAGTATAAAACCTGTCTGTCCTGGGGCACACAGAAATGCTAAGGAGAAGGTCCACCTTGTGTGGGAGCAGGAACACTGACACGTATGCAGCACTACAGTGAACAACCTTCTGCTGGCACCTTCCAGTCTTCTTCACTGACACACATGGATGCACACACAGTTACTCAAATATTCTGCCCTAGTATTTCTGGAAGAAAAAAGCTAAAGATATTTACAGATCAGCCTTAGTGTTGGGGTGCTGGCCAACCTTTAAATATCTGAAGTGCCATTTTAGTGGAATCAGCACTGGACAAATTCAAAGCAGCAATTTCAGCGCAAGCAGAATCAAGTCAATACTACAAGACTGTGAAAACCTCAACCAATAAACACAGCATGAGAGAGTAGTAATAGCAGAGGCAAGTATAGCCATTGCACCTGTATTATTCTGCTACATAAACATTTTACAAGGACTGGTACCAAGTATATTAAGAATGATGCCAGATTCCCAGGGTCCTTTGTCCTCCCAAAGCCTCCTCCCACCACGGTTGGCTCTTTTGGTGATGCTCTCAGCATGCCTTTTTCCAGGCGCCATGAGGAATGACAAGCTAAAAACACCCCTGAACACCCACACTTTGCCCCACAGGGAGGGACAGGGAGAAGGCAGGGGACGTCTGTGGAGCTTCAGCTGTACCATGTGTCCAAGAGCTCTACTTCTGCATTGCACCTGCCCAGAGTCATTGCCTCCTCCCAGGAGATTAGCTCAGATCCAGCACTGATGTTATTGAGCTCTCTGTCTCTTTTTCTTGTAAATATAAAAGCATGTAGGAACCTACAGGGAGTCAGAAGTTCACAGGCTGTCTAGTACTTGCTTGAATTTATGTGAACCTCTGCTGTGGAAATTTTTCTAGGACATGCTTTCTCATGAGCATGCCACACTTTCAGTCTGGGTGAAAATACCACAAGAATAACCTTTCTCATGGTATTTCAGTATTTATTTTCTGGTTCCTGTCCAATCCTAAATCAGGAAGTACAGAAGCGTGAGAAAATTTTATAAAAAGTAAAAAGAAGTTTTGTATTGGTTTTTAAGTCTCAGAAAAGTTTCTGTTCTGCTCAAGCCTGAAGCAAAAGTTTGGTTCTTGTTTTATTCCAACAGGTTCATCCACTCTTCACTGCTTTTACAAGAGCTGTTAGATTGCTGAGAGGCCATAAAAAGAGAGGCATGAGGAAACCTTGAGTCTTCTGATATGACATCAATCCCCTAGCCAGCTCACCTAGGCATTTTGCATGTCCATTCCATGCCTCTCTGGGAAGATGTCTAATAATTATCTTCCTTTGAGAAGCACTTCAAAATTCTTAGGTGAAATCTCCTATGCAAGTGTAGAGTTTTGTTGTAATTAATATCCTCTCCTTTTTACTTCAACAAGTGTAACTGAGCCTGTATGTACTCCTTTAAGTCTTTGAACAGTGCAATCCTTTCATAGTGACTTAGGATATGATGTAATGTCTATGCATTGATAGCGAGACCACAGTGTAATAAACATTCGTTTTCATGGACAAAGCAAAGAGACGTATCTCAGTAGACCTACGGGGAGATGTGTTGTATAGAGTCGTCATGTTTTCATACATGCTTTTCTGAGTGCAGTCAGTTTTAACAAGGATAAAATACTATTGACATTAAATCACATCTGGGTTTTTGTTATGTGGGGTTTTTGTTTGTTTGTTGCTTTTTTTTTTAAAGTGAGTTTCAGAATTGCAGGAGTGTTCCTAGAGTCATAATGACTACATCTGCACTAATAAGCTAAATGTGTCCAGGACTGTGCAGTGGCCCCAAGGCCACCTGGCACAGAAAAGCCTACCTCCATGCTATTGAATTCTCTTCGTCTCCAGAACAGCAGGGCAACATCCAGCCTACCTCCTGGGAACTGGCGCTAGCTCCAGTGTCATGCCAGGAATTGTTTAGGAGAGCATTTATTGGCACTGGGTTAAGCCATGCCAGGGGCCATTTGAACAATTAACAGCAGAGACATGAGAGTGCCAGGGCTTGGCATTGTTCCCCAGCACTGCTTGATTTATTAATATCAAGTAGCCATGTGGCCTGCAGAGCCTTTATTGCTGGTGACAGTACCAGGAAAGGAGAATTTTGGGGTTACTCTTGCAAAGTTGGCCAACAGGAAAAAAAACATGCTGCTTGGGTTCTTTTCTCATAAATTGCACATGTTTTATATGGGAATTATTAAGAGACAATCAAGACAAGATCTGGTAATGCTGCCCTGGCAAGGCTGCTTTTCAAAATGTTGTGGTGTTTTGAAAAAGGCTTCATGCTCAAGAGTGTTTGGTACTGAAGAATATCTGGTCAAAGTAATTTTACTTATTTATATTTTACTCAAGGAATATAACCCAGACAAAGCATCATTCTTACAAATTCACCCAGTCCCATGCAGTCCCTGAAACCCCATGGCACCATATTTAAACCTTGCCACAACTCAATAAATGGGATGTCTGATGCTACCACATGTGAACCCTTTACAAATAAAATGTCTTGACTGAACTCCTGCTGTCCAGACAATGTTCAATTAAAAACCTTATTAAATTATATTCTAGAAGAGTTTCATATTTTCCTAGAAAAATGTTTGCAAGAAGTAGTACATGGAAAGCACGGGAGAGGTAATTACTAAGTTGTTTTTTCCAAAAATTTTCTAGCATTAGAGAGAAATTAACAGAACCACATGTGCACAGCAGTATTATCTGTCCTTGATGTAGGACTGTCATGCCTAGTGAAAAAAATAGGTTATCAAATGCTAAAGAACAATTCTTGATACTTTATAAACAACCATTTCACATCATCAGCATATGCCAATTTCAGCCTTTCCCTTTCTTGCTGAGAAATGAATGCTGAATCACTCAAAGGAGAAATTGTTTAACTTACTTTTGTTGACACAGCAACAGAATGATAGGCTAAACAGGCTTCTGAAACTTTCCATTAAAAAATTGTGTCAGGAAGTGATGGTCCAGAACCAGACGACCATGACAGCAACTTCATCTACTTGCTTCAATGTATGACCCACATTGGAAGATAGCATCAAGTCCAGGGCCCCAGCACAGTAAGCACTTTTCTAATCTATAACAGGCAACTGCCCCGAGTTGCTCCTGATGCAACAAGCTTCTGATGCTGGTTAGGAGACCTGTTTTCTGCTATTGCTATTGCTTATTAGTGTATTTCTCTTCCTTCCTTACCTATAGGCTCAGTTCAGTGAGCAGTACGTAAGTAGTTTGTGCTTAGCCTCTCTGGATTTGAACAAAAATTTAGGCAATAAACCAAAGATGCAATGATTTTCTGAGTAGGTACATGCTGTTGGTCAAGTGAGAGGCTGTTCCATATCTGGGTTTAGTCAGCAAGATCTTCTTAACTGTTTGAACACATACATAACATTGAGAATTTGACCCTTATTTGGAAGAAGAGCCAAGCTTCTAGAAACAGGGGACAGTAAGCTCTTTTGCCAGATTCCCTCTCCCTCTGCTTTTACTTTTACCTCCTTCTGCTTTTCTCACTGCAAGCAGTTCTGGAAGTGGAAGAGTCCAGGGACTACAAGCACAGCTGGTCTTGCTTGGCCCTGGTCCAGCCAGCATGGGCAACCTCATGAACAGGGCTAGCTTCAGCCCCACAGAGAACCTATTCCTATTCAGGAGGTCCTGGTAGTATGAAAAAGCACCTGGCCTGAACTTGACTTTGTTTCTGAATGCTGCTCTGAAAAGCGGTCTACTTGAGCTTAAACACCATGGTATTTGTAGCACTCCTTTTCCTTCTTCCCCTTTATGTGGCACAGGCTGCAAGGCTTTTACATCAGCAAGCTGGTGTCAGTACAATCAGCAGGACACAGGAGAGTGTTCCTGTGACTAAGAGCTGAGCAGGGTGGGCTCCTCTACCTGGCCTCCAGACCAAGGTGGTCTTTTGCAGACTTGCTAGATTGCCACAGAGCATGCACAGCCAGCTGGTGAGCTCTGCCAAACACTGTGTTAATTCTTATTGATGGCTGCTGCTCTACAAGGAAACAAAAGGCTGTTCCTATGGAGCAGACCTCCATGCAGCACTTTGTGTGGTGTTTAGCTTTAAATGTGTTTTGTCCCAGCACTTTAGCAAAAGCTTTGTGGTGCAATAGGAAGCTTAGAAACCGTAGGAATGCATAAGGCCAGTCCTGGATTCATCCTGTAACCTAAAAATACAGACTGATTCCTGCGGCAGTTATTTTAGTACCAGACAGCAAACTGCTTCCTTGAGATGAAAAGACTCAAATACTGTTACCCTCCTCATAAACAGGATCTTGATATATATGGAAAGGAGTCAGACAATTTAAACTGCAGGAGGCTTACACAAATGCAGAGAGAAATGTACACAAACATCCCAGCAAGGCAAGACAAGCAACAGAGCTTTCCACAGAAATCCCTGCCTGTCATTTCTTTTGAGGTAAAATAGGTAAATAATAATATTTTAAAGGGGGGAGGGGTTAAAAAAAAAAAAAAACCAAAAATGAAAAGAAGAAGAAAAGAGTGAGGTGAGGCTCTCCCTTCTGTTTCTGCTACGTTCTTCCTGCACTTGAGAGGTACCAGTCTAAACATGCTCTCCCAGCCTTCCTACACCTGAAGGAGTATGAGTTCATAAAAAGGCAGCTAAGATTGTGTGGCATCTTAATGCAGCACCCAGTGTTTTCTTTGCTTCCTACCCTAGAGGTTGATCCCAGCTCATTTAAGAAAGGAAGAGGTGAAAAAAAAAGCCTAGAGAGAAGGTGTGTTATTCACAACACACACTGTCTATTTACTGACTAGAGAAACTCTGATTGTATATGTTTGAATTGGGAAGTGTTCAGGCTTTGTAGCCAACTCTATCAGTGAAGCTTCAGAAAGGTGGGGCACATCTTTGGGGAGTCCTGAAGTAGTCTTAGGTACAACACTTTGCTATTACCATTGGTGCTGTCTTGAATCAGTCAATGTCATACTCTCAAATACAATAGCCTCCAGAAACATTTGGGAGTATACCATGCCAGGTAATACAACTTCTCCTGGCAAACAAAGAGTCACTGATTCCAAAAGGACTCTTCTGAAGTAAACTTGACTCAAAGTTTTGACTCCCTACTTCTTTTCCATCACTTGGATTCTAAGGACAAGTTTTGTGTCTAGGGAAGAATCACATATATCTGAAACCTGGTGAATCACCATTCAAGAAAAGGTTTCAAGGGTCCAGGTACTGTTTTGAATTCTGGTAGCAAGATAGTTAGGTTTCCTAGATGTAGAAAAGGGTAGTGAGAGTTTCCAGCTGAAGAAGTTCCTTCTCACCACTTTCAATATCATTTTGCTTGTACTCCACCAAAAATGAAGTGCCAATGAATAACCTAACTTGGGGTTTTTGAACATGAAGCAGTTTTTATTGAAAAATAAGAGGAGTGGGTAAGGCAAACAACCAAATTATTTTACAGGAAGAACATGGCGATGATCCTTGCTGCAACACCTCTGGAGTCACTAGAAGTGCTCCAAAGAGGAACTGGAACCTGTATCCACAAGGGATGCTACTTCAGGTGGGAAAAGCTACCACTTTGGTGTTGGGCAGTATAACACTCTCCATTAAGCACAAATTAGGCCCTGTACCTCTGGAGCCAAGGAGGATCAGTAGAGTTTGGACAAGTACACATCACACAAGGACTTTAACAATCCATAGTCTCCAGTGTTGGGTCAGAAATATCACAGGTCAATTCTCGTGTGTTTACACAACTCCATTAGCTCTTCCTTCTGAGAAACACAATCATGACAGCAACAAAAAGTACCTTCTTTCATGCCTCAGAAAGTGTTCAATACAAGTTTGGTTTGTTCTAAGCTTAGAGTAGGTCACATGCAAGGGCGGTGTTTCTGATTTTATCCAAACTGGTTTATTTCTGCTTCACTGTTGTGTGCCTGTTGTCTTTGGGAGAGCATTCCTCACAGTAATAAGGTGGCATCTCCCCAGACTGCCTCCAAGCTACTGCTGACATTCATGCTGCAACCCATCCTCTGTCAGAGTGTAAGCAATGAATTATAGACAGTCAACAGTTCCTTAGAGCAGTTTTTCCAAGAGCGAGGGAAAAATAAGAAACACTAATAATTATGTCAGGCTACTGCAGGCTTATTGTAAGAAAGAAAGCAGGCAAAGAGAGTAGCAACTCTGATAGTTTCTCCCACATGGGTATACACAGCAGCCAGCAGCAACTTTCCATGTGCCCTTGCAACTGGGGCACATCTCCAGTTAGAGGGAAAAGAGAGTGGGGCTGCTTTCACGAATGGATGGCAAAAAAAGTAGCTTTTCCAGTTAAATCCTTCACTGACATTAGGAACATGCATAAACATCCCCATGCTGACATCCCACCAAAAGCAGCAGGTGCTTCTTGTTACTCTCCTGTCCCCCATCCCACAAGGAGACCAGTATCCCACTTCCTAAGATTGAGTCATGGGGCAAAGTGGACAGCTAGTCCTGTCAGCAGTACCAGGGCAGTGAGTAAACCCATATATGAGCACATCATTCATGCAGTCACTCAGGATACACATGCAACAGGGGCTGAATTTTGTTAGTACAGCCCCCCTGCACTTTGGCTCTTCTCAGCTTGTGGGTATTTTTCCTTTACAACATGCACAGGGCTCATCCCGCATATTTTCCAGCACATGCATGCAGAATTTTCTATGCCTGCTGCTTTGCAGAATGCTTTGAACAAGCTCAATAAAAACACATTTATGCCGATGCTGGCTTCTTTTGTCAGAGCAGAAACAGTCCGGCTCTGTCTCACAGACCTCCTGCTGCTATGCGTGTGTTAGAGCCAGTTCAAGTGCCTTTTCTGTGCCCTGCCAGCAAGCACGCTCTGCTGCTGCCCTCCTACACTCTTGCTTCCCTTTCCACCCTCCCTTCGTCTTAGGAAATAATTAGCAAAGAAGAAATAATAAAGCAATATAGAGTGCATTTCTGAGGCTTCCGACAGCTGTTGGCAGCCGCACTCATGTATTTCTGGTGGTGTTTGGCTTCCCTAGAGGACTACATAAGCCTTCCCTTTTTGGATGCCCCCCTGCCTCCACACACCTGGGCTGAGGTCAGATGAAGAGGAAAGCATCCACACGACACCAGCTTCTTGTAACACATGGAAATGGCAGGAATAGGGAACACATATTTCCCTCAGGGCACAGAAAGCAAGTATTTGCGGTGTGGCAGTGTCCCACTGCATCATGCCCTGCCATAATGAATAGGTAGGCAAGAGGTACAGGCTATAAATACTTTCTATAAAGTGCTATGAAAGCAGCATACATCTCTGGTGTTGCTTGCCTCAGCCAAAAATGTAACAAATTACTCAAACAACAGCAGAAAAGGATATCACAGCCTGGAGAGCTCTTGTGAGTGAATTTGCAACTCAAGGGATAATGGAGTGTCAAGTCTGTAGGCTGCAGACCTCCCTGGCACCAAAACAGACACCAAGGGCACATCTCTCCACTTCCCACTCAGGAGACATGGCCAAAGAGGAAGACAGAATTCCTTTGCTACCTCCTCTTAGGCCTCAGCTGTTCTACTGAGAGCGACTACAAAATGTCAGTAAATGTCAATGACAGTGATGAAATTTCCTTCCAATAAGTATTAACTACTCCATTGCCCAAGTATGGCCAGAAAACATGGCAATACTTTATTCTTGCACAAGGCCAGACATAAACAAGCACTCTTAATGGGGTTGGGGAAAGGGCTTTGCAGTCCATTAGCTACCTGCTGAGCAAAAAAGTCTTTGCTTCATGGATACACTGATAGGGCATGTTTCTAGTGTGATTCTTCTGCATAACATGAACAGATAGAAAATATGGACTGTACTAAATGCCACAAGAGATGTCTGTAGCTGTAGTCCAGCAAGAATAGGATTTATGGTTATGAGCAGTTTAGAAGTAGCCTCTCTGTGGGAATAGTTGTTTGGTAGCATATGGTCCCATCTATGGACTTCTGTACCAGGGACATCAAGATTTTCTGCCATAATTTGAATCTCCATGCTAGCTCTGCACAGTTTGGATCATTCCTTCTACTTTGCCATAGAAAAATCATGGCATATGTTCACTGGTTTCTTAGTGATGTCATATGATTGCAATATCTTTACCTGATTAGCAAGCTCGGGCATGCTTGGCTCACATTGTATCTCAATTAATTTTACCCACAAACATTGATGTACTAAGTCCTGAGACAATGCCTACATAATGCTCCAGGGCATTGTTTTGATTCCATTCTGGAACAAGGTCGCTCTTCTCTTAACTGATGGTTTTCCATTCTTTATCTTTTCCTGGCAGTTGTTTCTTAAGATTTTTGCTGGTGATAGAATAACATTCACAAACTAAAAACTTAATGTCTCCTGCTAGCTATTGTCCAGAAGCTTAAAGTATATGCTTTATTTTTTACTACTTGTTGGATGAAATAGTCTGTATGGATCTATGTCTAAAAGCTACCTTGGGAACCATGCAAAATAGAGGTGTACAGCTAGTAAGCACAGTTTCCAAAAGAAGTCCACTTAGAGTATCAAACTTACTGACCTGAAATTTTCTGACTGCCGTCAGTGTCCAGGCCGCATCTCTCCAAAGCACTGTATTATTATACCTCACATGTCTCTGTAGCCAGATGTCTGCACCAGGAACTGTCAGAGGTACCTCTCACCAAGGACAACTGGGAGAACTTCTCAAGGAAGGTTTGCTTTCACTGTTGACTAACCTACTTCTCCATACTTCTCACCTGGAGGGGAGGATTACAGGTCTTTTCCATGGTGATTTTTAGCTCCCTGCCTGATCAGCCCTGCTGTAAAACATCTCTGAGCTATCCCTGGAGCCTGGCATACCACCTCACCCATCCTACCTCTGCTCGCAGTTACACTCAGCCCACTCAATTAATCTATCATCCTCCAGTGAGTATTATAAGTCACTTGTCTGGAGACAATGATTCTCCTTACATCTCCTGAAGATTTTCTAAGCATCCAGGGGACCAGAGAAGGAGCTCCGCATGCCAGGTGCAAAGTAGGGGACTGTGAGTGGCCACTAACCAGTTCATCTCCAGACTTTCTTTCCAATGAGTGTCATGTAAGTGAAATGTGGGAAAAGTAGCATCCAGATCATCATCTGTTATAAATCAACAAAGCTCCACTAAAGACATTAAAGCTCTACTGGTTTACCCCATCTGGGAATCTGGCTGCAGGGGAGGACGTCTTAATGTTGAGGTTTTAGCTTTTATCACAGATATACATGGGAGGAAAGCTAGTGCCCTATCTGCTCTCAGTGAGAGTTACCATCCCCTACAGAGATCAATAAGAGCACGCTGCTTACATCAAGAGCAGAATGATGCCCTAAAATTAGCATCTGTTTGAATCAGTACATTGTATCTTGTTTGCAGATTAGTAGCACTGAGTAGATATTGAGGGCATAGGAAAGCTAGCCAGTTTAAACAAAGTAAGAATTGACCTAAATTTCTGCTAATCTGAAACTGATCTTTTTGGATGGAAGGGAGAAGAAAAGATGTCCATAAATACTCATGTTGTGGTTCATTTGATTATTTTGTGTCTTCTTGTGTACCTAGCTCCAGCAGGCAAGAAATAGTAACATTTCACATGCTTTGTACTTGGGCTGGAAGGTGGTGGGCTCCTGTCCTCAGAACAAGAGGCTTTTCTTCTAATTTATAGACCAAACAGATACTGACAAATAGGCTTTGAGTGGTTTATCTTAATCCTCCAAAGCTGTGCCCATCAACTAGCTATAAGCTTGGGCAACTCTTCCATTAGTCCAGTGTGTCTCAAAAAGACAGATCACACTTGCTGTGTAGCATTTCACATATTCCTGCATGCTGTCTGACATTAACATTCTAAACAGCAAAACTGAAA
Organism: Coccyzus lansbergi; assembly: GCA_033558105.1. Taxonomy (NCBI): domain Eukaryota; kingdom Metazoa; phylum Chordata; class Aves; order Cuculiformes; family Coccyzidae; genus Coccyzus; species Coccyzus lansbergi. Next base: position 186,398 of record JAUMJK010000878.1, read on the forward strand.
GAAATCTGGAATGAAATGAAAGGAAAAATGTTTATTCTTTACATTTATGATAGATATAAATTCCCTTAAGGCAGTGCCTATTTCATTTAATGCAGAGAGTACCGAATATGGGCTGGGTAATGGATATTTTATGAATTCACCCTTGCCTTGAGCAACTGATTGCTTAATTATAAGGTAAAAGATTGAAGTGCACAAAAATAAGAAAGTAAATAAAATATATATTGACCATTAGCAGGCTATGATTATGTGTCATTTTCAGCAAGGTAGCAGCTAACTTACAATTATAATATTTTATGTCTTCAATACACAGCCTTTTCCTCTAAGAATATTTTAGGAATATTTTACAACTTCTGTAGCTTGCTCAAGAAAAAAAGTGTCCCACACTCTGCTTTGAATGTTATCTTTTTCTAAACCAATGGAGATTTTTTTTATTGTCCTTGTATAGTTCTGTTTTTGTGGATAATATTTTTCTTGCTGGAAGAAGGTAGAGGGTGTATGCAGGGAACTGTTTCCTCTAGGTCCTAGCGCACTTCCTCCATCTGCCTCTAAGCCAGGAGGGGGGAAAAAAAACCAAGCGAGCTGCTATTTCACAATGAAACAGTGTAAGCACTCTTGTTTTCTTTTAGCAATTTTGTCACCTAGCTGTACATTTTTCTTGTTCATTGTAGGGAGATATATATTCTTTTTAATCCAGTAAAGTCCGTAGTAAATGATTAGAGATTCAGTGAAAAGAAAAACTAATGAGCTGGACTGGTTATTGATGTGCAGTGTTTCTGCTAGTGCATTTATCCACTGATTCCACTGTTATGAATAATACACATATTCATCATGCCACTGCTTCAAGGGACTATATTCTCATCCAAGTCGTCTGTGCATTTTAAGTAGCTGAGGCTTCCCCTGAGGGCTGGGACTAAAGGACTAAACCTATCTTGGGTGTAAACTGTAGTGAGATCAGTGAAACCACTGAGACTTAGGATGAATCTGACCCAAGGAGAGAGACTCTCGAGAGCTTCATTTAATCTCTGTCACAGCATGGTTTTCCCCAGGAATCTCCATAGCCATCCATCTCTCTAACGCACATAATAAATAATTTACTCACAGATATAAGGGAGCACTTTGCTTCAATCTTCTAACAATCTTAGCACTGAAAAGGACTCTACCATGCTTGAACCCTCTTTACATTGACTGAGAGACTCAAAGTGCCATTATGGTAAAATGAGACGACAAGAAATAAAGAGGAGATATTACAGTGAAGCATTTTGAATTATGCAAAAATCACTTATGTCTTTCACCTCTTTATGGTACATTTGTGGTGTCCTTTTTACTTACAGTAGTTGTCAAGATATCCACCACAATTTTCAGGTGAATCTTCAGCTACTTAAATATCCAAGTGAAATTCATCTGAAGTCATCTTAGCTGTCTAGCCAACACAGAACAACATTTCTGTGAGATGTCTCTCACAACATTTCTATGAGATGTCTCTCTTTCTGTATTACAGATGAAGCCTATGTGATTTACAATGAGGTTTTGACAGCTAAAGCCAAGTGACATGAATCCTGTTCTTAAATATCTGTCTGAACTCAGTCCCTTTTCTTCAAGCCCGGTGTCAGCCCCCCTCTCCTCCACTTGCCTTGCATACTTCTTTAAGCCATGGTGAAGGGGTAACGGTATGATCCTGGGGGTTGGCTTCAGCCATCTGCCAGTGCCTCCCAGACCTGGAAGAAGGATACAATTACAAATAAAAACCACCATACATATATATCACAGCACAGAAAGCATCTATAAAAAATGTAATTATCCTTTCTAGACTATCTTTTCCAGATTTGCATGGGTTGTCCATCATGTTACATATATTTGAGGACTCTCCTCTCTAGTTCACGAAGACCTGGATGCTGACTCCTCCTACTAAATGCTTTTCCAGTCTAGAAGCTTCCAATATGAGGAAGCCTTTCATGATAGTTTTAATATCACTGGTTAATTTCCTCCTTGATCTGCCCTTTTTTATTGCCCTAAGTAATTCATTTCCATATCTGGCCCTGCACCCTTTAAGAATTGATTTAAAATTAATACATGAATAAAACAGTATAAATAATGTATGGTTGCTGTATTTAATATTAATAGCCCTTAAATGAGGAATAATTGCATACCTGCACATGATTTGCAAGAAGGACTGTGGAGTCATGCTATCAGATTGCAAGGAGAGATATTGAGGTTGTCCACTGCTTCCCATGATAAGAGATTTTTATTTCTGTTGCCTACAGATTTGCCAGACTTCTCTCCTGCAGTTTCTTTTAAGAATAAGCTTTTGTCTCAGATGCTATGCACATTGTGAAAAATATCTCCCAAATAGCTCAGATGGTTCTGTGAATGAAACAACAGGAAAAGTGTGTTGTTTGCTATCATAAGATGAGTGAGCAGAGTTAGTATCACTGTGTTATTGAGCAAGAACTGGGCAGAGATGTAGGCAGTCTGTCTTGTGATGTCCCTGTGAAAATTCACCTAGTTCCCTAAATTTGGCCATGTGAGTGAGTGTTTGAACCTACCAAGCACAGACTTGCTGGAGCACCTTAGCATGTGTTTTCTTGCAGAGGGCATGCAGCAACCTGGTGCTAAGGAACCTGACTGCGTTTCTGTGCATCACAGCAAGCCTGAACTCCTATAAGAGTAGTACTCCCTTTGATCTGAACTTAGTGAGGAAGAGGGTCAGGCCAAGGAGAACCAGGGCGGTGGATGAGGAGAGGAGCTAAGGCAGAAAATAAGACTACAGGTTGGCACGGCAAGGACCAGAAAGGTGAACTAGGAATTATAGCAGAGTCCCAATGTGGTAAGGGGACAAGGATTTAGTAAAGCTAGGAGTTAAGGAACGCAAGATGGAGCTTCTGCAGAGCCATTAACTTCCAGATTGCCCTGCCAGGAGCCCAAACAAACAATAATCTAGAAATGAGGTTTTGTCTCAGCTTTCAAATTTACCTCCTTCATGTATTTTTTTAATCTAAAGAGAAAGCACAGGAAGGCCATGGCATTTAGGAAACAGCTTCCCTTCAGAAAAGCTGTCTCCTCTCACCCTCACCCTCCACAAGTATCACACATAACTTGCCTTTATCACTGCACAGCTCTGTCATCACACAGGTAAAATGAGTTTGCTGGTTAGCAGGGTTGGAGACTAAGCAGGAGAAAAGCTGAGACGAGGAGACCAGTATCCAGAGGACATGCTTGGTTTCCAGGAGGCAAGGGGTTAATGCTGGTCCAAACCCTTACACAGGTGTGATGAGCCAAACCAGGACTGATGGCTGTCAAGGAGGGAATACAGGAAACTTTCACTCTTTAGGAAGGAAGAGGATGGGGAGATAGAATGTTTCACACCCAGTGAGCATAGAGTTCTTTTGTTTATTGGACCAGGGCTTTCACCTCACTTTCTAATGAGTCAGTCAAATGCTCTTTTTGATTAGGCATATCCAGGGTGCTTTGCTGCAGACACAGCCGTGGAGTGGAAGCTTCAATGCCCAGAAAGCTTTTCTCTCAATGGTTTTTCCTTACCTGCTTGATCAAGTGTCATCTCTCTGTGCCCTCACGGTCCCCTTGTCGGGTTCAGTGGGAAGAGAAGGAGCTCGGTGGCATGGCTTTAAAATGGTAATGACTTTAAATTGCAAGGAGGAAGATTTAGATCAAACACCAGTAAGACGTTCTTCACAGTGAGGCACTGGCACAGGTTGCCCAGGAAAGTTGTGGATGCCCCATCCCTGGCAGTGTACAAGGCCAGGTTGGACTTAAAGCAGTCTGATCTAGTGGGAAGTGTCCCTGCCCATGGCATAGGGATTGGAATTAGGCGATATTTAAGGTCCCTTCGCACACAAACCATTCTATGATTCTATATTTTCACTCCAGGAAGGTCTCAGTCAAGCTTCAATAGCAATGGTTAGGCTGCTAGAAGTGAAAAGGCTGCTCAAAAGAGACTTATGTGTCTCTTGTGATGGTTTTATGAATCTGTTCTTAATCTCTCTGACTGTTGTTATTTATGTGTCTGTGGAATGAAGAAGCCAGTAGCACCATGAGCATCGTGGAGCCTAGAGGAATCTCCTCCACCCTAAGACCCTGCAGTGACTGATCTATGGGTGATTAGTCCTGCTGCAATTTGCCTTATCCAGAACCCTTCTATGCTCTGGTTCCACTTGTTTCCATAGTCTCCCTAAGATGAGCGGATGCTTATTCTATCCTTGGTTGACATATACAAAAGTAGGCAATTCCCAAACTTGTTGGAGGTGCTTTGTATACTGTTCATGTATGATCCTGCCATAGCTTTAGGGAAGAAAAACTTCTGTCATTGAATGTCAATGCCTCATTAAGATATTGTGTAGCTACACTAATGTCCCATACAACAACTTAAGTCCAGTATATTGAGATAAAGAGACAGGACTCAGTGCCTCCAGATGAAGAAAAGGACAGATATCATGCTCCAGAACCAGGAGATAAATGACCAGAGGCAACAAGATATGTCTGATTTATTTTAAAATGTCACACTAGCTGTAGTGTTAGACTTCACAAATGAGTCTGGCTGTATACTATAGACCAATGGAACGCTCATGGAAGTAAAGTCATTTTCACCAAAATCTCCTGCGAGTCTAGTTTGGATTGAATGTTAGCCCAAAACCAGGTTTGTAAGCCTTGTGACAAGGTAAGCAACTGCATAAATGCCAGCGCTTGTCACTAGAGGGGTTTGTGGGGAGAGGCTGGGGTTAGGGAGGGAGAAATAGCCAGACTATGCAACTCTAGCTGGATCCTGCAGAGAGACGCTAAAGGAGGCTACATGGATGGGCAGCTATTTAAGGAATGGAGGAGCTTATGACCACAACTGCTGCATCCAAAAGGCTGACTGACAGACCAAGAGACAGTCTGACGGGTCACTGATACATGGGACCCATTTTGAACCAAGATGAGGGGGGTGTAGCATAAGGCCATGTACGGGGACAGAAATATATCCAAGGAGAGTAATTCTGTGCTAGCAGGAAAGAGGCCTTATCCAGGTCCCAGTGGTGTTCTCCCTAAACTTAAGGCCAGTCAGCTTGAATTCAAAAATACACCAAGCTCTAGCTTGTTATGGATGTGTAACTTGATGGGGTCTGTATTTAAAGGGGCAACTTCTGGTTTTGTTTAGGCCACATGAGCCTGGTTAAATCACTGCTATTTTACCAGACCAGCAGAAAGCAAAAATGGGTCCAAAATCCAAGACATACGTTTGCATTTCAGAGATCACATTCCTCTCCAAGCAGATGACAACCTGGCACTTTTTGCTCTTCTGGGGTTTTCAGGTGGCTTCAGACAGAGTCCAGCTGTGCCAGGGCACTGAATGTCAAGGCTGATAGGGTTTTGGACTTGGGCCTGCTTGGGAATCAAACATGGAACCAGCAGCTAAAATGCAAGGCTATGGGAATGTCAGGCAAAATGACTGGGAGGGGATCGACGATCACCAGCTTGATGCAACAAGCTGAAGCTAGAGAACATGTGACTTGGACCAGGGAAATGTGAGCTTCTGGGGGTGTCCCCATGAATCTGCAGGTGCTGTCTCCAAGCTGGGAAAGCTGGCAGTCAGATGGGCATTCATCCCAAAAAACGTTAACCGTAAGTATTTGCTGATGAATGTGGCTAAGCTGATTCAGGAGCAGGTCAAAAAGAGTAACTCATAAAAATGAAAAATGCACAATAGGACCTGCCTGGGAATTTCTCAAAGGAAATGCTCCAAATTTTGAAGCGCGACTGACCAGGAAACTCCATCTTTTCCACCAAAATGGAAGAAAGAAGTTGGCTGGGAAGAGCAGAAACAGCAAGAGTCATACTCTGATCCAGGCCTCTAAAGGAGATGATGCAACCTGGAGTAGTAAGGCCAGGCTTTACTGGAATTTTAGAGAGCAGAGCAGTTTCAATTGCATCCCTACCCACTACCTGTGTGCCAGAAGAGCACCTGAGCCATCAGTCCCTACTGCAAATCAAGCAGCCAGTAGCTTTGGGCCCATGACCCCTAAGGGGACAGGACAAGAGGGAATGGCCTCAAGCTCCGCCAGGGGAGATTTAGACTAGAGATTAGGAGGAAGTTTTTCACAGAAAGGGTCATTGGGCGTTGGAATAGGCTGCCCAGGGAGGTAGTTGATTCACCTTCCCTGGAGGTGTTTAAGTCACGGGTGGATGAGGTCTTGAGGGACTTGATTTAGTGTTAGATAGGAATGGTTGGACTAGAAGATCCGATGGGTCCCTTCCAACCTGGCTGTTCTATGGTTCTATGATTCTACGAAATTCCCTTTGTGTCTCCCAGCTGTTGATCTACCAAGTGCACATCGTCATCTCCATTCAGTGAAAACAAGATTGCTCTTCCTCCAGATTTCCTTTGTTTTTATCTAAAGGGCTGAAATAAATAATAAATAATAATAATTAAAAAAACAGTTTCTGTAGCCTCAAAGCAAGACATAGTATCTATTTAGATATGTCAGAAATTATGACTAGTTGACACAAGACACTGTTGTTTGTATGTTTCAGCATTGCCTGCTAACCAAAGTATGTGTTATTTGCTCTTGCCTATCCTTAAGGTCACTTGCGATGCCAAGGTAGGTTCAGCAGTGACAAAAAAAGTAATGATACTATCTGTTCAAGTTAGGAAGTCCAGGTTAAAAGTGAGTTTAAATCTGTTGGATAAAAGATAAATCTACAGGATAAAATCCTTTTGCTCTGAACTAGTTTAACTGGGTAAAATACGGTGAGCTGAGAAGACCATTCTCAGCCCATGTCCAGCTCTATCCGATGTCTGAGTGAAGCTCCTGCAAGGCAAACTCCCAAACAGCCTGGAGCAGCCTGATAGGAATGAAGCAATCACCCCATGCATGACAGTTCAAACCCAACTAAGGTCTGTTACATTTTTTTGTACCAGAGGAAAACGTAAATTTGCAGAATGACTGTCACCGTTTGCTGCACAAGCCTGATTCCCCAGGGTGAGAAGGGGAGAGCCAACCTGCAAGCCTTGGATGCCCAGGAACCACTGCAGGCCATGGCTTGCCTCATGCACACAGAGAGTTGTGTGGTCAGCCAAGACCTGACACCCTTCTCACACCCCTCCCATGGCACAGCCCACCCCAGCAGCCCCAGTTTAAGGGATTGAGGCTCTATATAGATTGGAGGGCAAACATGGAGCATGTAACTATTTAAATGCCTGAAGCCTGAATCACTGCTGCTCCACCTGCTACACTTTCTTGGAAGTTACATGCTGCACTTCCCAGGCGAGTGGCATGTTGACATCCAGGTTGCTCTTGTCAGGGCTAAGAAACAAAACAGAGACAATGTGCAGGTTGCTGAGATGCTCAGTCTTTGCTGCGGTTTGGCAGCAAAAGTGATGTAGGAATTACTGCAAAGTAACAGATTCTGTATGTTGGGAGCAAGGTATGCTGGGAATACACAATCTGTGAAGGAAAATGGAAGTATGGGAGACACTTTTTAACCACAGAGGACAAATGTTGCAAGCCACAAAGACCAAGATGATTTGCAGGTGTGGAGTCTGCAAGTTCTCTGTTTCCTATCAGTCTCTGAAAACGATCCTTCTGGTCCCCTTCCACTCTACCTATCAACACTTTCTCTCTGCCACTGTGTTCCTCATGCTGTCTAATGACCCCTCCAATCTCCTACAAACCTCAGAAGCTTTGGCAAAGCTGTAAGAGTGAGGTATTCTCCACCTTCAGCAAAATGTAAGAACTCCATGGGGAAGGATGTCGATGGTGAGGATCAAAATAACACTACCACAGCAGCCAGCAGGGATGGAGCAGGCATGTGGCTGAGAGCAGTCATATCTGATGGTATTGAAGGAAACACAGAATTATAAGGCACTCTGTAGTCATTCCAAACAGGAAACCTTGAGATGCCCAAGTGAGAGGACGTGATTGACCACATCAGTGATTACTGTGACATTGGATGGGTGACTGCTGAGGGGAACTACATGCTGGAGTGGTACCAGATGAGTTATGAGATCCAAAACTGTCTTCATTTGCACTCCCTGTGGCATCATCTGCCTGAGATCTCCCACAGAGTCAGCCTTGTATTGTCCAGTCTACTTGGATCAGTTGAAGAACTGTCGTGCCATCGTGCCATGACTCAAAACTATGATCAATCATCAAAATGTGAGGCTCTAGGAGTTGTGACCTGCTCCAAGTGCAAATCTCAAAGCACACATGAAACTGTGGAGACCCTCCTGGCCAGCCTTCCCTTTTCTTCATCTATTACAAGGGAAAAGAGGATTCTTTCTTAGCCCTCTGATCTCCCTTTTCCAAACAGCTGTCAGCACCTCACATCTTAGCCAGCTACCTTACAATGAAAAACACCTTTCCAAGCCTACCCTCACTTCATGTACACGGAGCCAGCTGTTATTGCCAGAGCAAAACAAGTCATTACTTCCCCTTGCCCTGTGCATGCTGAGTCTGGTCCTTCCAGGTTTTCTAGCCCCAAAAGAAAAAGGACTGAATTCAAGGGCCTGTGCTCTTGCACTCAGGCCCAGAAGCTGCTATTATAGAGCTGCTGGAGCCACTACCTCAAGGTAAATAGCTAACAGGCACGTCCTTCTGATTTCCTTCCCCAATAGCTTTGTGGATATGGCCTTGCCTTTAATATGACCTAGTCATGCCTCTTGCCTGACTCCTGCATTGTTCCAAAGGCAGAATCCAAGAATCTGCTGGCACTTCAAAAGAATTCGTCATCCTCTTTAAGCTTTGCTATTTTGCCACAGGCTTCAGGGCAGCCTGGGCATGATGCAGCAGTACAGCTGCCTCAGAGCAGCAGATACAATCTCTTTCCAGCACATTTAGGTCTTGTTTGTGGTCAAACCTCTGCTCGTGCTGCACACAGATGAATGCCAAGCACCTACAGGCATGTACCTAACCAATAAACATCCTGCCAGCTGAACACAAAAGGGATTTTGGAGCAGAAAGGCACCAAGAAGCAGCCATCGCATTTCTTACTTGCAGTCCAGCAAGAAGAGATCTTGTTTTCAAAGGCTGCAGAAAATAAATCCCATTTCCCTGATCACAGTCATTGGCACCCAGAGGAGATGCTGAAATTCACCCGGACTCCAGGTGACCACAGACAGCAGAGCTGCAAACACCTGGATGAAACCTTGCTGGTATTCCTCTCCATGCTAGGGCTGGGCTCACAGGGCTGCCATGACAAGCTCTCCATCTTCACCATGAAGCACACTTGCATCCAGTGGCCAACACCTTCCTCCCAGAAGGCCACTCTGCCTGGTTCTGAACGGGTGCCCGAGCAGCATGAGACAAAATCGTGGCACTGATCAAGGCACAACGGCCCGATGTTATTGACTCCAGCCAGTGAGCGGGCAGTGTAATCTGTCTGCTTTTGTTCCGTTCGCTTGGTGGTGTGCTCTCATTAGCCCCCCACTGACAGTCAACCTGTCAGCAGGTCTGCTCTCCAACTGCCTGACCCCTGACTTCAACTCATTCTTCCACAAATTAATTTCCCAAATTGACAAATTAAAGTGCACAGTGTGCCCAAGGTCACTAAATCACACTGGGTTCTGGTAAATATCAAGCAGGATTGGGGGAACCAAATAAAGAAAAAATAGGAGAGGGGAGGGGAAGGGAAGGGAGAGGGGAAGGAGGGGAAGGGAGAGGGGAAGGAGGGGAAGGGAGAGGGAAAGGGAGGGGAGAGGAGAGGGAGAGGAGAGGAGAGGAGAGGAGAGGAGAGGAGAGGAGAGGAGAGGAGAGGAGAGGAGAGGAGAGGAGAGGAGAGGAGAGGAGAGGAGAGGAGAGGAGAGGAGAGGAGAGGAGAGGAGAGGAGAGGAGAGGAGAGGAGAGGAGAGGAGAGGAGAGGAGAGGAGAGGAGAGGAGAGGAGAGGAGAGGAGAGGAGAGGAGAGGAGAGGAGAGGAGAGGAGAGGAGAGGAGAGGAGAGGAGAGGAGAGGAGAGGAGAGGAGAGGAGAGGAGAGACATCTGTTTGAAAGAAAAGGATGAAAAACTCTGAACTGTTGTTTCTGAGTTGCAAAGGATGGTGATCCATAAAAGCAACTAAAACAGAGGCTGACAGCAATTCTGGAGTGCAAAATGGGCTGAAACAGAATCACAGAATCACAGAACAACCAGGTTGGAAGGGACCCATCGGATCTTCTAGTCCAACCATTCCTATCAAACACTAAACCAAGTCCCTCAAGACCTCATCCACCCGTGCCTTAAACACCTCCAGGGAAGGTGAATCAACCACCTCCCTGGGCAGCCTGTTCCAATGCCCAATGACCCTCTGCGTGAAAAACCTCCTCCTAATCTCCAGCCTAAACCTACCCTGGCGGAGCTTGACGCCATTCCCTCTCGTCCTGTCCCCTGTCACTTGGGAGAAGAGGTCAGCTCCCTCCTCTCCACAACCACCTTTCAGGTACTTGTAGAGAGTAATGAGGTCTCCTCTCAGCCTCCTCTTCTCCAGGCTAAACAACTCCAGCTCTCTCAGGCGCTCCTCATAGGGTCTGTTCTCCAGCCCCTTCACCAACCTCGTTGCTCTTCTCTGGACTTGCTCCAGAGCCTCAACATCCTTCTTGTGGTAAGGGGCCCAGAACTGGACACAATATTCAAGGAGTGGCCTCACCAGTGCTGAATACAGAGGGAGAATCACCTCCCTGGACCTGCTGGTCACACCATTTCTGATACAAGCCAGGATGCCATTGGCCTTCTTGGCCACCTGGGCACACTGCTGGCTCATGTTCAGTCGACTGTCAACCAACACCCCCAGGTCCCTTTCCTCCTGGCAGTTTTCCAGCCAGGCTTCTCCCAGTCTGTAGCTCTGCATAGGGTTGTTGTGCCCCAAGTGCAGGACCCGGCATTTGGCCATGTTAAACCTCATGCCGTTGGACACTGCCCAGCGGTCCAGCCTGTTTAGGTCCCTTTGCAGAGCCTCCCTACCCTCCAGCAGATCGACACTTGCACACAGTTTTGTGTCATCTGCACACTTGCTAAGGGTACCCTCAATGCCCTCATCCAGGTCATTGATGAAGACATTGAACAGGACTGGACCCAGCACTGAGCCCTGGGGAACCCCACTTGTCACTGGCCTCCAGCTGGACTTAACACCATTTACCACCACTCTCTGGGCCCGGCCATCCAGCCAGTTTCCTACCCAGGAGAGTGTGCGTCTGTCCAGGCCAGAGGCTGACAGTTTCCGTAGCAGAATGCTGTGAGAAACTGTGTCAAAGACTTTCCTGAAGTCCAGAAAGACCACATCCACAGCCTTTCCTTCATCCAGCAGCCGAGTGACTTTGTCATAGAAGGCGATCAGGTTGGTTTGGCAGGACCTGCCTCTGGTAAACCCATGTTGACTGGGCCTGATCACCCGGTTCTCTTGCACGTGCTTCATGATAGCACTCAAGATCACCTGTTCCATGACTTTCCCTGGCACTGAGGTCAGACTGACTGGCCTGTAGTTCCCGGGATCCTCCTTGCTACCCTTCTTGTAAATGGGAACTACATCAGCCAGTCTCCAGTCCAGAGGTACCTCCCCAGTCTTCCAGGACTGCTGGAAGATGATGGAAAGGGGTTTGGCCAATACATCCGCCAGCTCCCTCAAAACCCTAGGATGTATCCCATCTGGCCCCATGGACTTGTGGGTGTCCAGTTGGCCAAGCAGGGCTCTGACCTCCTCCTCATGGACTATGGGAGCCTCGTATTGCTCCTCTGTTTCCCGGGTGTCTACACAGAGGGAACAGCTTTCTTTGCAATTAAAGACTGAGTCAAAGAAGGCATTAAGTACCTCAGCCTTCTCAAACGTGGCTGAGTACAGCCCTGTGCCCCAGTACAGAGTCAGCACAGTGACACAAAATGGCCTCAAAGAGCCAAGAAAAGTGGTTCATCCTTGAAGCCTGGCTGGGTCCCATCACACACAGCCACTATGCTGACACGTTGCAATTATTTTTTATCTAATTCCCACCAATTGAACAGGAATCCTAATCAGGGGCTGACACTGATATTAGGCAAGCCAATGCACACAGGATCCCAGGGAGGGTATTGGAGTCCAGAATGGCATAGGGAAGCCCCAGAGAGTGAAGACCACTTACCATTGCACCAAGCCCCATTGAGACTCAGGTGCCAGCCAGCAACATGTGTCTGGGAAGGACCTGTGTGGATGTGAACCCCAGGCTCCCTGTGCCACAACTGCCACATTGTACAATCAATCCCTCCCACAAACTGAGTGAATGTCTTTCTGCCTTACTCCCTACCCAAAAAAAAGAGAAATCCTTCAATCCCCAGCATAGCCATAGTCAATTTGTAATTGCTTACTTGCCAACGTAGCCTTGATCTGAATTCAGGCTTTCCCTTCCTTTGTGTTTACCCACTACTGTATTTAAAGAAAGTTACTGGGTCACCCCAGTCACTACTCACTAGGCATTGGATGTGGGAGCTGATATGATAGGCTACCGATTCCCCTGGTGCTCCTAACAACCCAGTTCCACACCTGCACCAGCAGGGCTTCATCTTTCTCAACCATGGCAGATAGCAGTGCTCAAGGGGAGATCTTGCCTCTCTCCAGCGATAGTGATACTTCCCAACCTCTTGGGAAGGCTATGACTCATACACCCCCTACTCACATTTGTTTTTTCTTGGTGGCATGATATCTCTGCTTCTTAGTTACCCCTAATGTCAACTAATATGCCCAGATCTTTCTCTTCTACCCTTGTTTTGAGCTGATAAGCTTCCAGCTTATAGTAGAAATGCATGTTATTAGTCCCTAAGTGCATGACCTTGCACTGTGTAATATTGAATTTCATCCCATTTTTGTTAGTCTGGTCCTCAAGGTCAGTCAGTGCTTCCTGTATCATACCTCAATCTCCTTGTACAATAACTATGCTTCCAAACCTACTTCCATCTGCAAATTTCATGCACACCTACCTTTCATGACAAGCCCATTACTGAAAATATTAAGCAGAGTCAGTCCCAAGAGTACTTCTTGAGCAACCAGACATGTAGTCCCCCTCCAGCTTGATCACCATTACTCTGACACCGCTTGTATTCATGCCTTTCTTAGCCTGGTCTCTGCACACTTACTGTTCTTCTACCTAACCCTATCATCCCCCACTGAACAAATAATTTCCCATGTGGCATCATATTAAATGCTTTACTGATAGCCAGACAGATCAGACGTGTTTCCTTTATCAGGAAAACCAATTAGCTTTCTTTGATGAGATATCAGGTTCTTCTGGCACAATTCACCTTTGATAAAACCAGACAGTGTACAATCTCACTTTCTATTTCTGTCCTTTGTTCTTTCTTGTAAAGACCCCAAAGATGTTTTGCTTTGCCCAGAGTGCTGATGAAAGCACACAGAGTGTGCAGACAAAAGCAGCGAACGTTGTCCCATTAGTGGTGCTTCTGACACCAGAAAGAAAGTGCTGCTGATGCAGTGATCTTTTCTCCACCTTTCTTTCTACAGCTTTTTAGTGTGATAGAAGCAGCATTTGGTACAACCCCTGTGCATGTCTGTATGAGGAACTTGGTGTTGACTTTAACTGCATTACCCAAAGTTGGTATTTGTCACAAGGAGTTAAGGGCAGACTAAGACCAGCCTGTGTCACTTCATGCTCCCTGTGCACAGCACTTTACAGTACTGCTGAAATATGTAAGATTGGTTGTGGAGTAAGTTATTACCCTGCAAACCAGCTTCAGTGGCTGCCACCTGGAAAAATTTCATTGCTTGCCTGAGCTGTTTCTATCATCAGTATGTACAGGGATCAGCAGATATGAGAATTTGGCCTGCATTTGCTGATCTTGTTCTGCACTGAGTATCCTCCTAAGGTGTTATGCCATCAATAGGCTTGACTATAGGACTGTCTCTTGATAGACATGTAATCAGTGCCATCATTTCATTCAGGAAGTCTCTGACAAACAGAGGATTGAAGTTGTACTCTTCCTACATCAAGACAAAACAACCACCGTGCATCAGGGAAAGAGTTATGGCATGTGGCTTAGGGCACTGCTGCAGCAGGCAGGATATTAAATGTTTAGATCACCAATTTTATGTAACCTTGGCCGGCAGAGGTTATCCTATGGCTGTGTTGTGGTTCCATGAAAGGGATCACTTCTCATTCAGTGAGCTGAAGGCAAGGGGAGACAGTGGTTCTCATCATCTCACATCTTCTCCTTCCCTGGGGTAAGGTCTGTCAGTACTAGGGAGAACTATGGTCTTTTCCCTCTGAGATGTGGCAATGCCTGTTGAATGAGGGCACAGCAATACAGTATCATGGGTTTAGCAGAAATCCCTTTGATTCCCCCTTCCTGCTAAGTCCTTCCTCTGACTTGCAGGAGAACAGATATTTACTGCCTGAAGGACCAGGTTGCTCTTGGCAGCTCAGGAGAGTGGGTGATAGTCTCTGCTGGTCACTGTCTGCCATTTGCTGCAGTGAAAAACTAATCAGGCAAGTAGTCCTATTTATTTTTATGTATAAGGATAAAAGGTGACATTCTCCTACTAGATGTCTAAGGGGAATTCTTATGCTCCCCGACTCTGATATGCACTGGCACATAGTATGAGTTAAAGATGGGCCGAGAGCAAACCGTTAGTCATAACTCAACTGAGCATGGTCAGGTGGATGTGAATCTGTGCCTGTCTACATGGAAACCACCTACTTTCTTCTTCACTACTTCCAGATGGTAAAATATAGCATAAAAACAAATAATCTTCTGAATAATTTTATTTGTTTTGTAGGTTTATTTACTCTGGTTTGTTCTCTTCCCCATGACAATGGCATTGTATCTCTCCAGCTTGCTCTTGAAATATGCTCTTCCAAGTAAAAAAATGATAATGTCATCAAGAAGTCTTAATGTTACTTTTAAGACCACTAATTGCTTCTGCTGCTCTGATATCCTCTTACAAGGCATTCCAGAGCTTAGGAACACTAACAGGCAAATGCTCTGGCACCAGCTGTCTTAAGCCTAAATCTAGTCTCCACCAAAAGGCTAGCATTAGATGTCTTCTCATTTTACATCTGCATTTTTACAATGACATTCCACAGTTTTGAGGCTACTGCAGGTTGGCTGAAGAATCAGACTGGTCATCGGCAAGCTGAGTCTCACCTCGGGAGAAGAACAACGACGACCACAATAAAGAAAAATCTGAGTTGTTTTTTGTGTTAGCTCTGGAGCATGTATGGCAAGGTTCACCTCCCAGGACATTGATGCAAAATAATGCAGCCATGTAATTTATTTCCCTAGGTCTAGGGCCCTCCCTATTCTAGGTAAACATGGGCACTTTGTAAACTTATTTATTGAGATACATCAAAATGCTCCCCTTTCCTTTTAATACTGCTGCACTTTTCTTGCTTCTGCTTGAGGCAACGATGTCCTCCTTCCTGCTGCTCTTCTGCAAACCACACTGGACAAACAGGTTAAGGCAAACACAAGTGGACATGAAGTCTGCTACAGCAGCTATAAAGACAGCACAACTAGAAGTCCTAGGGTGTTACCCAAAATCACCTCTCCCATCTCATAATGCACAGCAATTTTAATTTAAGAGAGATCAAACCTCACTCCATAGTCCCAGCGTCCCTTTCCACAAAACATGGGAAGGAAAAACCACAAACCACAGAGAATATAACAAAATTCAAGTTTAAACCTCTAGTTGGAGGTAGCAGAGAGACACTCTATATTTACTCTGGTGCACGCGAGATCAGTATTTTTACCTGTTTCTTTCACAACAGTCTGCTAGTTGTGACCAGAGTCTACACATGGGATTTTCTGCTTTCAGTGTTATAAAATAAAGCACAGAAAAGTGGGTACAGAAGTGGGACATAGGAAAGAAAGGCAAGATCATTTATTATAAGTAAAACTTCGCACTTCATGTCACCAAGTGGACTTGTCAGTCTCACGTGCATAGCCAAGGAAATCAACCCTAGACCCCAGAAATTATGCTTCGTATCATATGACTTACTGGCATATTAATACCCCTTCCTTTTTAAATCTTTGCTCTCCCTTTGGAGCCTGCTCTCTCAGTGGGGATCAGACTGACACATTATAGGCTCAGTTTTCTTTCTGAGCTGACAACTTGTCCAGGAAGAGCTGGCTAGGATGTCAGTCTTTGGAGAATACATAGAAAATTCCAATGTGGAATTTGCATATCATCACTTTACTAGAAGGTATCATAAAAAGAAATAAATACTTCTTTCTTTTAGGGCAATACCTTCAGCTTTAAACAGCATATTGCATTTAAAAGAAAAAAAATAGTTTATACTCGGTTTCACTGGGTGGTAATCTCCTCAATAATGCTGAGCTGAGAAAAAAGCAGTGCAGAGGTGGCCACTCTGGGCATCTCTCTTTTCCTTTCCATCCACATCTATTTATGGAAATACTTGGAAACTGCAATATAGTCCTTATTCCAGGTGACTCCAGTTGTTACCTTTGGAAACCATCCTGAAAGATTGCCTATAAAATAGAACTCTGCATAAAATCAGTCTAGAAAGACAAAATAGGAAACAGAAAAAAACCAAGAAATATTTTAGTTTCTTCCACTGTCTTCCCAACAGGTAGACACTGATCACAGAGAAACCACACCTGAAGTCAGTTTTGGCTGGCACCACTACTGAAATAATTAATGGTATTTTAAACAGAGCAGATTATTGCATAACGGTGGCAACATAGTGTTACCTCATAGTTATACTAAAGTCATCGTCCTGTGTGTATTTTTACTATGCATCAGAGGCTTCATTTCCCAAACTACATTTTAAGTAGGATGCAGGATACAGAGTTAAATAATTTAGAAGGAGAGCTACACCTGAACAGCAGAAGCCATATAACCATACCAATGAACTTCTCAAGGTAACCCTCACAAAAAAGCCCAGATTGACTTATGTCTGAAAAATGTGTAGCGCTCCTCTCCACAGTTGGCTCCTCTAACTCAGCAATAAGTTAAGTTCATAAACAGGCCAGCTGCTTATAGTGCCTAATTTAGAAATAAACCTTTGAGCTATTTCCACGGTCAAGGGAGGGATGAGTGAAAAAAACTTTTCTTCCTGGGCTGCCTCCTCTCAGGCAAGAGAACTGGTCCTGGGACATCTACAGGTCTGTCAGGCAGTCCAGTGATGCATGGAGATGGGAAAAGCACCACCAGAAGCAATGGAGGGAATGTACTCCAATATAGAAACTTTGATACTTCTTTTTGAGCACTGTCCACTGCAGCTAATGCAAAAAAAGAACAAGGTTATAATTTTGTCATCTTCCACAATTCCCTGTCTTGTAACACAATGAAAAGACAAACTATTCCCTCCTGCTGAAGAACGGATATGAAAACAGAGTTTTTATACCTTCTCAGCCACTACCAACCTCCCCTATAAAGCTTGTCACAATACAGCCCTGAGTAATTACAGTGAAATGTGCCAAATTTACAAATGGCAGGTCATAAAATTTTCACTTCTTAAAAAGTGAAAAGATCTTCTGGTACATGTTTTTGTGCTCTTTTCACTGGAAACTCAGGGGAAAGGTATTACCTCAGAAAAGGCTTGCCACAAAGAGAGCAATCCCTTTAAGCTTAGCTCAAACTCGTATAGCAGAATTTCACTCAACTTTTGTTGAGAAAATTCCTTTCTCTTAAAATTTATGTGCAGAAGCAGTTCTAGGTGACTGTTTCCAGAGGCCTTTCTATTTTCTCTGGAGAGCAATACCCACATGATCACACGAGTCTTAGGCTACTTAAGACCAGCTTGATTTGTACCAGGGAAGGACTGCTGTGTGTCCAAGAAGAGTTTCTTGTGTTATGCTTCTTAAAAAGAGGGTCACTCTTCAAAAACACAATGTGCTCCAAGTTAAATCCTTTCCTCTGCATCCTTTTATCCATAAAGCAGAAAGTCAACAGGCTGTGGCTCATAAAAACAGCTTTAAATAAAGGTGTAATCTTCCAAGCCTGCGACCATCAAGAGGTTCTTAGTCTTGATGTTTTGAAGCTACCTATGTCAATGTCTTTGTCTTCGCTTACACTCCAGTTCCTTTGTGTCACATTCACACAGGCCATATCACTGAGGTCCTGACTTGTGTCAGGTAAAATCACTTTAAAATCTTATTCAAAATCTCTGCAGCTAACATGGTAAACTGCTACCACAGTGATAACAGCAGAGCTAGGTGGAAAGAACACAGCTGCAATCTGATGATCGAATCTTTCCTCTCATTAACTGAATACCAGAAAAATCCATGTCTCTTCAGTGAGCACCAAGTTAACTTCATCTATGAGACCTTTATTCTGAAAAATTAAACAAAAGTGGACCCTAAGTCAAT
Source organism: Coccyzus lansbergi (assembly GCA_033558105.1). NCBI lineage: Eukaryota > Metazoa > Chordata > Aves > Cuculiformes > Coccyzidae > Coccyzus > Coccyzus lansbergi. The sequence continues at coordinate 204,672 of JAUMJK010000878.1, forward strand.
TAACTGACTGGTAATGAATGTACCTTATCTTTCTGTTTTTCTCCCATTATCATTCATGGCAGAAAGGGACCATGCACATAGGTGGATTTAATTAGTGGGAATGAAATGTTGTAGGAAGTTCCATGACATTGCTGTTGTTCTCCAAGGACTCCTTTTGGAGGTTCTCCTAATGTTATGAAGTTGCATCCTTCAGGTTTGGGGACAGATATGTTAGGAGCACAACTTTTCTCTGAAATGTTTGCATCCCCTGACATCACAGAACAAGCAGGTTGGAAGGGACCCATCGGATCTTCTAGTCCAACCATTCCTATCTAACACTAAACCAAGTCCCTCAATACCTCATCCACCCATGTCTTAAACACCTCCAGGGAAGGTGACTCAACCACCTCCCTGGGCAGCCTATTCCAAGTTAAAGTTGACTTAAGAGTCCACAGGAGCCAAGACATCTAGAAGAAATCATCGTGTACTGCTCTGTCTGAAGATACTCCAATACCAGGATAAGGTCAACTCACTCAAGAGAATCGCTGCAGAAAAGAGCCCAGAGAAGCTCTGAGGAATAAACTATCTATCTTGTTTTTCTTTCTACCAGGAAGCATGAGAAATGCCTGCAGTCTCCTAGGTTCTTTTCACTCTTTCTTTAAGGGTTTCTTTATCTTACCAATACTGGGGAAGCTTAAAGCAGCCTAGTGTGCCCCCCAGCAGAAACCAGTGCATGAGCTGCTGACGTTGCATGCACCAGGCCCTTCCTACACAAGACAGGTGAATACTCCCATGTGTGCACGCCAGTCAGCCCTACTGCCCAGTAAGGCATATTATGCATGTGGGACAGTACACACCTGCTGCACAAGTTCAGTAGGGATGCCAATGGCAAATACAGTTCTGCTTTGATTTCCTGATACCTGGAAGCCCAAGAGGGGACCACTGCAGGCTATCAGATTGCCACCAGCATGCAATATTTCACCTCCAAAACTGATAGATGTCTCCAGCCTACATTTTGTGGGGTTTTTTAGTTGTTCTTTTTTTTTTTTTTTTCCTAGAGCTTATAATCTAGTCCATGGTGTTTTCCCTGCACAGTAAATTCACACTACATTTGACAAGAATCTGGGATTTCAATCAGGAAATATCCAAAGAGTAAGTGAGTATTTTCAGCATTGGTTATGGTTGGCTCTGCAGTTTCATCCACAGATTAATCATCCTCAAAAATAAATGCCTGAGGTGGAGCATGGATGGGTCTCCCCCTTTGTCCCCACCCTCAGTGCTTTGAATACTGCAGTGTTTTGATTTTTAAAACATATGTCTAACAAATGTAGCAGTGATAATGAGGAACATGTTAATCTGCCATGTTTCCTGTTCAAATTTCCGTTTTCATCTCTAAAGTTCAAGTACATCTTGATCTCAAGATAAATGTGCAAGTACAACAGAAGTGTGGAGAGGAGAAGAGGTGAGAGCTCAGAGCTGCAATGAAAACCAAAACCACTGCTGAACACAGCCGTCTGTGCTGACCCAGACAGGGCATTTTGCTTTGATGTACCAGTTAGGTTGAAGGACTTGACACACAGTTTTGGCAGGGCCTGTGCATTCAGCATCTGATAGGTTTGTTTTCTGCTGCCAAAGAGATAGAAAAAATTTCTGTGGCCAGACTCCCTACTTCCCTCTCCTTCCCCAACTGCATCAAACAATTATTTTAATCTTATCCAAGCGCAAAAGACCACATAAGCCAGTGCTTAAAGTGCCTAAACTGCCTTGTGCTATGTCTTGCTCTGCCCAGAACCCTGCTTTCCTCCATGGATGATGCTGAGACCTCACAACTGCAACAGGGCACTGCCACACATTACACAAACACACTCCTGTATTCCAGGAGAAACACAACAGAGAGACAATATACACTCTTTCAAACACAGCACGCATACAGCAGCATCCTCTATCATCAGCCAAACAGCTAAAATTTTACCAGCATGAAAATACTATTCCAGTCTCTTAACACATACTTTTCAGCTTTTTTAATAGGAAAAAGAGCACTTTGACTCGTTCTTTCAATCACAGGCCAAGTTCCTAGAGTTTGTGAGTCAATTCAGATTAGTCCATCCTGTATGACTTTTGTTCTAAGAACACCTTTACTAACTTTAAGATTAGAATTTATAATGAATACAAAAATCTTGTGGGGAAGGGGAAGGGAAGAGAGAGAAGACCGTTATCTAGGATTATCAAAGAACATTACAGAGATTTCAGAAAAACGTCAAATTGAGCTACTGAAAAGTTGATTGGTTTTGCCGAAAGCTCTGCTGGAAATGCATAGTCCAGATATAATGGAAATAAGGGCAAGGAGGTAAAATATGGAAGTACTGTAAAGAGATTACTTTTGAGGTGAAATCTCATCCTGCCTGCCACAATCATGAGGAGTGTTAAATTAGGCAACCAAATTCTGGCTATCACCAATTGGTTGGTATGTATAAGGGTGGTTCACTTTAGCTATTTTTCATCTATTCATGCCAAGCTTTGCAACCAGCAAACCTGCTCTGATAAGCAGCATGACATACTACCACAAGTTCCTGTCACAAGTATGTATTTTATCATGCAGAAAGGAGAGTCCCCTTGCCCATGGTGCCAGTCAGCATCTAGAGTTCTCTCATCCTCCAAAGCAGGCCCAGCCATTATCAGTAGTTTCAGCAATCCTCCAATTTGCATGCAGAGAGCATTTGCATTGATTCAATGTCCTCAGTCATTCTTCCCTGCAGCTAGTGACTAAGCCTAATAAAGCCAAATAACCAGCCTAACAAATGGGTTAAACACATTTGTCTTCCACCCCAGCTTCACCAGTTCTGTGATTTTTCCACACCTCTTAAAATCAAGCCACTAGACTAAGTCCAATACAGAGGAGTCCAGTGACATTTTGATGTATTTGAATGTCCAGGATATCTAGGAGAGAGCTGCACGCTTCAGGAATAGGAGTTGGATGCCAGATGGGTGTGGAGAAGTACACCAACTGCTTCTGTGTAGGTACAACATTGCTTCATCCCTCTGGGATGAGGTGCCGGCCTCTAAGTAACCACACTTGCTTTTCCCAGCCTAAAAATGCTGAAGCTGTCTTTAAAAAAAAAAAAAAAAAAAAAACACAAACCCAAAAAACAGTTGTACTTCAGAATAATCTTATCTGATAGACCTTGACAAGCCGTAGTTAAGCATTTTATCTGCTGTATCACTGTGGGGAAACTAAACATCAAGAGAGAAAGTCCCAAGACAAAACTGTAAAATCTAGCAATGGAGCATCCAAAATGCACATCCATTTAATACATCACTCCATTGTTACTCACAATGAACTTTCCTCTGACAAATCTTTAAAACTCACAGCACTTATAATGATGTTGATTATTAATTATCAATACACTAAGAACTAGGTATTGATCATTGCGTAGTAACTTATCAACAGATACTAGTACTGGGGAAAGGGAAGCATCACTTAAAATGCTGGACACTGTGACATTTGGGCTAGCGGGGGACAGTCTGGCTGCCTCTTGCCTAAGGTTGAGCAGACTGGTCAAGTGTCACAACCAAGGTCACTCTGTCAGCCCATGGCTCGGAAGGGATTACAGCATGGCAAGATGCTTTGTGGTTCCTGCTCTTGCCCTCTGAACTCTAAACCCCATGGGTCCTCATCAAAATATGACCTGCTTAGATAAAACTATCCAGTATTGTTTCACTCTGGAGCAACTGGTATATAAAACAACTATAGGCTGATGCTGTTACCGGCAAGCATCACAAGTTTTCTGCCCTGAGTGTGCTACTTTCAAAATGCTGCTGCTGCCAAAGTTAGCTAAATTGCAAGCCAGGATCACTGGAAATGAGAATGTGTCCAATCAGAATATATCGATATGAACTATACCTCACTCTATCATCAACACTTTTGATAAGAGCAGACCAACCAATCTTTTCAGATGCAGACAGAAAAATCACCATGTGTCTTAGAGCACAGGAGGACGCAAGCAGCGTGCTAGACTCTCTAAGGTCAGAGGCTGAAAAAGTGCTGACCGTGCATTGCAACCTGTGTGCATGTGTGGTGAAAAGATCAAGTTTTATGAGCAAGTCACTCAAGGGTTCAGACACACAGCCTGTGTACAGGGCTTAAGGCGTTACTGTATGTCAGCCAAACCTCTGTACCTGTCTATGTTTGTGGTTTTAGTCTGTTTCAGATTAAGCTTCTTTCATCAAGGTTTCAGCTAAATGGCATTACCTCACATCTCGGGCTCACATCATGAGCACACTCAGCAAACAGCTACAGAGATTGCCTTAGCTCAGCTGACACAAGGTAATATACGGTACTTCTGCTACTTGCAGATATGCACGAGCACTACGTATAGATTTACACAATCAGGTGAAAACGAAGAACAGTGGGTAAAAACAACCTCAATCCTTTAGTATTTTTCTTCTGAAATTTAGAAGGCTTAGAAATGTTCTTTAAAAAAGTAGAGATCTTTGGGGTGGGAATCAAATCTCAGGTTAGGTTATTAAGTTGATACCACTGAAATGCGTTTTCAGTGTGAAGTCTTTCACCGTATGTTTTGCTGCCTGGAACTAAAGAAACTTGAGCAGTGTATAAGTGTGGAGGTATTCCCTGCCTCAAAGCAAAGCACTCTTTGCAGGATCTTTAATGATGTAATAGGTGATACTAACAATGAAATCATAAATTTAAAGCCATTGAAGTTTGGGGAGCTACAGGAAGTGAGTGCTCAGGAGGCACCCACAGCTGACTACAAAAAAACAGCTGCTGTCATGACATTTCAGAATTTGTCAAGAAGATCTTGAGAATGCTTGGGTTTGATTAATGGTTGGACTAGAAGATCCGATGGGTCCCTTCCAACCTGATTGTTCTGTAATTCTATGATTCTATGATTAAGGTTGTGATACAGTCTATGTATCATCAGTGACTTCCTGAAAGTAAGGAATATTCATGGCAATCCAAAGCTCAAGAGTAGTCCGTCACTCTGCCGAGAGGAGTTCAACAGAACTGTACTGTATATGACGACAATGGAGCTGGAAGAGGTCATTTAAATTGTGAGGAGATCATTCCACATTTCCAGCACAACACACCTGGGGGACTCAGATGTGAAAGTCTCTTTGAGTTTCACCTCCTGTAAGGGCTTACTGCAATCACAGATCCACGGCACAACTTATAGCATTCGCTTTTCTTTCTGTGCCTTACCATTCTCTCTCTAAAGAGAAAAGTGGTAAAACTCCACAATTACTCACTGGAAGTTTTCAGATGTTTGTTTCATGCCTGCTCAGCAACATAAGGCCTTCAGAAGGGTAATTAAAAGAAATGCAAAGGAAGGTCATTATTACCAGATATGGTCCACTGGGGTAAGGGTATCTTCCTCTACAGAAAAAATCTCTGCACTTTGTAGCTGTTACTTGAACTTGTGATGTAGTGTGAACCTGCTGGTTTTCTCAGAAATTAAATCTCAGCTGCTATTGAAGATGTTTCCAAAAACACCTCCATGACAGAAGAACAGACACAGACACCTGATGCTTTACCAGTAGCAGAGGAAACATTTGTGAGCAAAGCTTTGCACTCTAGGTTAAAAATTTACTTGGTTGTATCAACACAGTTCAGTGTTCAAAAATTAAACAAATGTTTGGGGTGTTTTTTCCTTGCCATTGGAGCCGCCCATTCCACATACAAGGAAGACATCCAAGGTGAAAAGTGTCAGAACAGACCTTTCATTAGCTTTGGGCTACTGACAATACCTCTCTATTTCACATTCTAGTATTCTGTCTGTCCCCTAACAGAGCAATGCTTTGCTGACTATGAGTCCCAAGAGCAACAGGGAACCAACCTGGTGGGTTGTGCCACAAGTCAGGTGCTTGCTTTTCAGAGAGCCTGATGTATCCTCCCACAACATCCCAAACCAAGGGCTCTCCTGAATCCACTTTTCCAAGGTGTCAAACAAAAAGTGACCTTTTAGCAAAGCAACTTCTCTTCAAAAAGCATGGTTACTGGCAAGGTGAACCACCTAATTCCTCAAGGAAAGAGTTTCTGGAAGCTGTCCCTGGATAGCCCAATATAGATTTCTGGCTGGTAACGGGATCACAGATTCCTTATACCTTATCAAAAATGTGGCCCTGTCTGACAAACATTGTCAACCGTCCTTATCCATGACAGACTAAAACATGCTAAGAGCCTCCATTCAACCACTCTCTCTGCCTCTCCTTGTGGTACTCACCCATCTTTTCAAGCATTTCAGGAACACATTAAGTCATTCTAGACAAGCTTTGCTATCCAGCTAAACAAATGACCCTTTCTGAGCATGAAGAAAAATAAGAGGTTGGGAACAATTGAAGGAAGTGCACCAAACAGACATTCCTGCAGTAATTATCATCATTCATCTGGGGAGAGGGGGAGCAGGGGAGCACCCTATGCAGGACCACCCTCTCCTCTCTGGCCAGGGTCTGCTCCCATTGTTCTTGCTAGGAGCCCTGCCACAGCCTCCAGCAGGAGCAGGATCAGGCCGTTAATCCCCATTTCCTCTTGGCCGAGTGAACTGCAGTGTATGCCAGTGACAGCTAAATGAAGGATTCGTTTTTCCAGAGGACCAGCAACAGCTCTCAACTCATAAACTCAAGGTAATTGACATTACAAGCAAGCTTTACCCACAGGGACCTTAGAGCAGTCAACAATTGTACTTTAATCAGTAGGAAGGGAGAAGGGGGGAAGTCTTTGCAAGCCATGGTAGAACATTCTAAGAAAAACTCTTTCCCTTTTCCAGGCAAGGCACGAAACCCAGCAAGGAGGGAGGCCTTGCTGAAAATGCCTTTCTTCCTGGCTTTCCTGACAGGGGGGCGGGGAAGCAACAAGGGGGATGAAAAATGGTTATAGGGATTTGAGGACAACAGCAGCCAGTTAACAAACCCAAACAATGAAAGAGGAAGCCAGGCTTAGATGAAAAAGTTGAAGACCCCAAAGCCCTAGAGTTTTGCACACAAAGGACGTCTAACAGTCTGGACTGCCACAGAAGGGCAGAGCACAGGGTGGAAGTTCTAAACCAAGTGTTGCATGAACCCAGGAACCTAGCAACCCTGACAAACTTAAGACAGTAATCGTGCCTCACAGTCTCTCCTCTGTTTCTCCTCCTGACTCAGTAAAGTCATGGTCAGTTGGGAACCCTACATCAGTGCTTCACAGAGTGATGCTAGCCCTGACCACAGAGGGGAAATGAGGTAAAAATGTATCCAAGATCATTGTTGTTTGCAGGAAAGCATTTGTCAATGCTTATATGACACTGCTCAATTTTCACTCTACCTGTTGGGCACTAAAAGGTATTCATACTTCACAAGGGAATTTTCTTTGAATGGTTCCTTCTCCTCAAAGCGTAAACTGAAAGGAGTCAACCCAGAAACTGACAATTGCTTGGAAAAAGAATGGCATTGTGGAAAATCCTCTTCTTTATCAAAATGTTATTGTTGCTGAGTAAGTTTCCAATAGTAGACCAAAAAGCCAGTGGACTACCTGTCGGATAAAGACAATAAATAAAAATGGCCCCAGCCTTAGATTAGGATCCCACTTAGATTAGCAATGAAAGGAAGAAAGAGACAGAGAGGCAGGACAGCAAAGAATTATCAGGGGTAACAGGCAGTGGCCTCAGCCTATCAGCTACCTAACAGGTATCACTTTGAAGAAAGTTCTGTTTTTCTGGAGGATTAACAAATATTCAGTCAAGGCAAGATTCACTGAATGACTTAAGTAAGACTTCAAAACATCTAGGAGTCTGAGGGGCAGAGACAGATTGTGCAGATCCAAATGTTGTGGATCATTTTAGAAAGGAACAGGGGGCAGGCCTAGTACATAGCTAGTACAAATGTGTGTTGGCTGATGGTAGCAGATCAATGTGGGAAACTGCGAACAGTCACAACAGTTTTTCTGAGTTAAAAAAATCAAAGCAAAATGATTGAAATTAAGTAACAAATTCCTGAAATGAAAGAAAAGGATTAACTTGTCTTGAAAACCATTCAAGATAGAGACAAAGAAGGGATGGGTATTTGGGAGGGCTACCATCTCAGTCCCCTCATACCTGTGAGAGGTAACCCATCCTCAGAGTGCAGGACTGGAGATGTCTCAGCTATCCCCATTGGGGTTGCTGTCACAAACTCCAGTGAATACAAGAGATTTTTGGTTTGTTTATGCCATTGTTCTTGGCTGATTGTCTGGTTTTCATGAGACCGTTAATGCAGGCAGCCTGAATCCTGTACCTGATCCCCCATAAAGCTCTGGTCTTGGTGAAAGGGACTATTTCACTGGTGTTCCTTGCAACCCTGCCACACCATAATAACAACCAAATTGGGGGCACTCAACTGCAGAGGTGTTATTCCAGAATCCAGCAGCTGAAGGATTAACACAGTAGCACAGATAAAACATTACCTATGTTTTGTGATTAAACCATCTGTCACTTCCATACCTTTGGTCTGTTTTAGTGATGCTTCTTGCTATATCTGGCTTCCAATAACACTATCCAATGATGAAATTTAATCGATCAGATGCGTTGAATATGGCTCTTTTTTTTCAGTACACACAGAGGTCTCTGAATTTGCCAGAAATGAAGGAAGTTCATTCACAGGAACAGCATTTGGCCCAAGTCATCTCCTGCTCAGCACCACACAAACAAAGCTATGATTTCCAGTCCTAAACCAGCGTGTCTCCTGTGAGTCCAAAGTTTGAGATCAGGGCAAGCTGGGTCACCTCTTCCACTGAAATGCTCCCATCCTCCAAAGCATCACACAACTGAGCTTGTGTCAGACCTGAGTAAAACTGGCAACAGTGTCTGTAGCAAGCTTTAAAAAACTTTATTGAGAAGTTGAAGCTTTTCCTTTCACCACAGCGGAGTGCAGTACTGAAACATGATGTTATAATTGTCCTCATCTTGGGTGAGTCCTGTTGTGTACCTCAATTAAGTCTACAGTGGCTGGAAGAAGCACACTTGTCAGTGTTCCATGAATGCTTGAAAGAGATACTCACTGTGGTGCTTGCTTGTTGAGCAATCACGCACACAAGGGCAGGGAGATTTTCCCTTGGGTGGGTGTCAGGAGCCAGCAAGGCAGGCAACCCCTGAGGCCCATTGCATGAGGATTCTGCAGTCACTCATCTGTTTAAACCCTTTATGATGCACTCTCTGACTACTGTAAAGACTTGAGCCCTAAGGATGATGCTCAGGATGCTCTGAGATTCACAGCTTATGTCACCTCCTGGTGAGCTCTTAGGCTACAGTCTAATTGCTACTGTACCTAACAGCAAAACTCTCAAGAAGCCAATGGGAGTAGAATCAGACCCACCTTACTGGGGAAATTTTTAACGTAATAAACTGTGGCTATTTGGAAGACTTAATAAGAAACTCTTTATTCCACCAGAACTGGGCATGGCAGGCCAGTGACAGGACCATCATGTTCACTGGAGGTAAACTAGGGCTGGTAAAATACCATGCCCTTGGTACAATTGTGGTTTAAATACAGTAAACATGCAGGGTAATTTTGAATTGCTTAGACTGGCAGTATCATTTTGCTTTAGACCTCAAGCTGAACCCAGACAAAATTTCCAAATTTGAAAGGCCAGTGCATTATCTGTTAAGCCACCTATCCTACTGGAAAATCTTATCCATGTTCATGCAAAAGGAAAACAAAACCCAGGCTGCTCTGGGCTCTAAGCCAAAGCTGAACACAACACACACACTCCGCAACAGTAAGGGAAAGTGCTGCACAAGGGTTTGACAGTTATGAACAGATAGTGACAATTGCAGACTAGGCTTTGCCACAGAAACCCTGATGATAACAACCTTGACTATGCTCAGTTGCTTGTAAGCTGTAGGTATATTTCCTTATTAGTGTTACTGCATTCCTTCTGGAAGGGAAGGTGAAAGTGGAGTATACCGGTCCTCAGTGCATCATAAGTATTTGCAAAGAGACTCTTGAAACACAAGGCACCATCTTGTTTATTTGTTGTCTACTCCTATGCACTGTAAGCAGCTTTGTTTTACAAGAAAAGGTGCAGAGAGCAGCCAGCCACTCAGAACAAGATTTTTTCCCTACTTTGTTCTTTGTTTTGCAATCTCTGGTCACTACAGTCACCTGTGAAAGCTGTTTCCTACATTCCATGATAGGAGCTTTCTTTTAGTTTATGTTCAGCTGTTCTTCAAGAACACACCCTGTGTGAGGATCTATCACTGTGTAGGTCTATTATTATTTACACCAGAAAGATTTATTGTTTTATGCCATATCAAAGCAAGGTACCATTTATTGCCCTTCATCTACATGCAAAACTCTCCTTAGGGTCACCAAAAGTTGTGCCCATACTCAGCTGTGTTATATAGCGAATTAGCTGCTAAAACCCCAATGCTTTGGTTATTGGTTAATAGTGCTGGGCTGGCAATTAGAGAATTGGCTTACTGAATGTTCCTGGTTTTCTTGTTGATCCTCAAGTGGGAAGCTGAGGACATCTGAAGTCTATCCCTGACTCTGTCAAAGATTCCTGGCTTGAATATTGAACAACTGCCATTAACTGTGCACAAACTGCAGGAGTATGATAAATAATGCTGAACCACCCCACAGGTAGAGATCAGAAGAATCCAGTCATCATGGGTGGCAGCATATGTCTCAGTCTTCACATGCAGGTTAATGCAGGTATGTAAAGGTGCCCATGTATGTCCCTGTCAGGACAGTCAGGGAAACCCACAGAAATAGCAGAGGCCATTTCCCCAGGGAGAGAGGAAGAGTCTCAGCAGCTATGAAACAGTGAAAGCTCAGTTCCAGGGGATATTGCTGGGCATGAACAAAAGCTTCCCTCAGCCTCTGCCTCAGTAAAAACAGCCCCATCACTCTTTCTAGTGGTGTGTCCAAGGAAAATAGCCACAGTACTGAGAGGTGGCAACATCCATGTGGTGCAATACAGTGCATGGCACAAGACTGAAGACCAACTTCTACACATTGTCTTTGCCAGCATCAGGGGATACCCTCTTTAAGGTCACGCACCTGCTTCTGATGAGATTTGTTTATCATGGAGAGATTTTTCCAAAATCATAAATGAGATACGTACAAAATGCTGGAAGGGAACCTGTAAGCATCACAAGAGGTGGGACAGAGGGTTTATTTTTTGGATCAATGAGTAAAGACCAAGACAGACATGGAAAGAGCAGGAGCTGTTCATGTCTTTGAAAGAACTACAGTGCTGTTCTGAATTAATCATGTTCACATTTATACAGCACAGACATCCTAGAAGTCTTGAAAATTTAGGCAAAACATTGCACGGTACATATCAAGAAAGCTAAGGAGCTGATGTCAAAATGCATGCAGCAGAAGAATCTGATTCAGAGAAAAGGAAATATATTCAGAGTCCTTCCAAGTAAACCCCTGTTTTTGTAAGAAACACCATCAACTGCATGTATCAGCCACTTCTGCATTGCTCTGCTCAGTTTATTGGTTTCAAAGTGGAGGAAGGCAGGCAGTTTTAGTTTTGCCTAGATTTATATCTACAGCCCCAGAGCACAGAGGTGAAACAAACTTGTGTTTAGAACACTAGACCAACACCCTTACTCCCTTATTAGGGTTATTGAGCACAAGCAACGAGGCTGGTGAGGGGTCTGGAGAACAGACCTTATGAGGAACGGCTGAGAGAGATGGGGTTGTTTAGCCTAGAGGAGAGGAGGCTGAGAGGAGACCTCGTTACTCTCTACAACTACCTGAAAGGAGGTTGTATAGAGGAGGGTAATGGCCTCTTCTCCCAAGTGACAGGGGACAGGACAAGAGGGAATGGCCTCAAGCTCCGCCACGGGAGATTAGGAGGAAGTTTTTCACAGAAAGGGTCATTGGGCATTGGAATAGGCTGCCCAGGGAGGTGTTTGATTCACCTTCCCTGGAGGTTTTTAAGGCATGGGTAGATGAGGTCCTGAGGGACATGGTATAATGTTTGATAGGAATGCTTGGACTCTATGGTCCAATGGGTCTCTTCCAACCTGGTTGTTCTATGATTCTATGATTGGATCTTTCACTATTTAGGCATTGCAAGGAAGAGATAAATTGACACTAGTTCAGAAACATTAAAATGCACATCAGTGAACAGTGAACATCATCACTGAAGCTGTAGTTGTGGATTCCTTCTTCACACCACAGGAGCAATGTGATGCTTTAAAGTGCCACATAATAGAAGGTGCTTCCCAGCTGCTTATGCTCAGAGGAGGAGTGAGTTTGCATCCAGGAGACTGAGAGCCTTAAACCTTGGCACTGGGAAGCATTGACCCTCAACCAGACCTTAGCTGTTCGATGGGAAATAATTCCTAGCCTTAGGAATTGTCCTAGATTACTTGCCTGAAGCACAGTTCCCATCAGGAGTGTCTTCACATGCCTCCTTATTTTAATTTCTTGCCTCCTTGGAGACAGAAGGTCCTATGGGTGGAACTCACATGGCCTGCCTCTGGCTGCCAAAATGTGCTTGGGCTGGGCAGGGGTCCGACATGGATGTCCTAGAGCTTGAGAGAGACCGTAGCCTTTTGGCCTTGCCATATCTCTGGCCAGTGCCTCCCTCAGCCAGTCCAAGCTCCTGTACTGGTCCTGAAGGAAACAGCAAACACTGCAAGTCACTATGGTGCTTGCACATACCTCCAACCAGGATTAAAATTTGGAGCAGTACCAGCTTTACAGTGATTCTGCAACAGGTTGCTTTAGATGGACATGCTTATAAGAGAGGACTCCCTTCCTTCTCTCAAGTTCCACCTGGGGAGGTTTAGGCTGGACATTAGGAAAAAATTTTTTAAAAGAAAGAGTCTTTGGGCACTGGAACAGGCTGCCCAGGTAGGTGGTTGAGTCACCTTCCCTGCAGGTGTTTAAGGTGCAGGTGGATGAGGTGCTAAGGGGCATGTTTTAGTGTTTGATAGGAATGGTTGGACTCAATGAACCAATGGGTCTGTTCCAACCTGGTTGTTCTATGATTCTATGATTCTATGATATGTCATGTATCCTGGCTCCACAGGCAGAAATAACAGATGCTTCTTGTCTTCCTGCCCTCACTAAGTAATCCTGAGCCACTGAATAGTTCCAGTGTCTGCTCCAAGTAATGGGAGCTGTAGGAACATGAAACGTATGAATTTAGGAGTCTAACCTTTATTCCCTGTGATCTACCATTTTAACCCCACCACAGTGTTCAGAAACTTAGCTGGAGGGACATGCTGCAAGTAGGGATCAGACTTCTGTGGGCTGTGACTCCCACAGTGTGGCATGCAAATGTCTCATCAGCAATGCAGGCTATATAAAACTAATGCAGATGCTTGGAGAAAACAAGAGAAAAGGAAAAAATAAACAGCATCTTCTGCAAAGTGGGCTGGTCCAGGGTAGCTCTGGTGCGCATCCAATCACTGCTCCACCAGCCATGAGATGCAGACATTGCCTGCAGCAGCCACTGTTATTGAGAAAGATGGAAGGAGCCATTTCTTTGTCATTAGCAAAAGGCAAATTGTCTATTAAAAATAAAAGGCATGACAAACAAACAAAATGATTCATTGGGATTTTAGGACTCACCTCCAAGCACAGCAGGGGGGAAAGAGCTTGCCATTACCCATTCTGGTTGCAGAAGGGGATCGACCCAAGTAAAGGCATGTTCCCACAGTAGATGGTTTGATCTTGTTTTGTCAGACACTGAGGTTCAAATGACCTTTTCTTATTTGGCACAAGGATTTTGGCAGCCTGGAGCATGCTGGTGTTAAATATAATAACAGTAACACCAGCTTTTCTATGGTACTACATCCAGCAAACAATGAAAACAGTGTTTCAGGCACTTGGTGGGGGAGAGTTGCCGACTGGGATCCAGAGACAAATCAAACTTTGGTTAGCAAATGAAAAGCTCTTATTTACTTGCAATCTCCAACATGGTGGGAGACACAGACATGCATGTCAGAGCAACTCTTTCTGTGAAAAGATTTTTCACTTTTTCTTATCTCCATGCTTTGCTTTTTCAAATACCTCCTTGGTTGTCATCTCTGAAACCGATGTTTCATGCAGAAAAGATACCCAGTCATAAGAACAGTGTCATAATGCAAATGTACATGGCTGCAGGAAAAGCAAATGTAATCCTGAACTGCAGATTTTATACCTGCAGCTACCTTTTAGTTCAGTTGTTTTCTGCATCTTTATGATAACTTTTTGTTTAACAACTTCTGAGTCCATAGGACGATTTTAACAAATCTTGGCAGAGGGATAGAGATATTCTGTATATCACCTTCTCACAAGGTTTGTGAAAGGCTTTGTGAGGACGGAGTCACTTTTAAGGTCTGATACCAAAGGACTCTCCTGTCTAGAATCTCTCAGTTATTGTCAGACATCAAAAAGCCCAAGCAGAGGCTCAGCCAGCTTCCTTCCCCAGACCTATTTGGTCTAGACTTTATTGAACCATGCTCCACTCCAAAAGAGCAAGCATGCAGGTATCTACAGCTCCCTTCATCTTCCCACTAGAAGCAACCTTCTCAGAAGACCAATAGAAGGTAAATACAGAAGTTTCAGGTGGAAAAAATCAATCTAAAAAGCTAAGTAGCAGTATCTTTTGATCGTTTTAGTTTTAGTCTAGGTAGCAGGGAAGGTTTACTAGGCACTCTCAAAGACGTGAGAAGGGTATTGCATGGCTAAGCATCACCTGGAAAAGTTTCATTTATTTCCTGAAGATACCATCCCTCTCAAATGTTCCAATAGGTCTACTTTCTGCTTGGCTGTTCTTCTCTCTCCAAAATTTCAGACTGCCCCCTTCCCCAATCCTGACTTCACTGCTAAAAGACACCTTTCTAATTAATCATTGTACAGATTTTTACAAGATTTAAATCACTCCAAATGGGAGCTTTCAAAGGAGCTGAATGTGTAAAGTCAACACCTCATTTCCTTTTAGAACTTTTAAAGATCCCTTCTAATGGGGCTTTAGGGTTTTAAAAGTTGAAAAATAAAAATTGTAAATAGTTCAACATAATTCTTCAATTCTGCACCCAGCAAAGTGTAGTCTATAAGGAAGATTTTTAGACTGTGAGTCCTTGACTCAACTCAGAAAAGTGTCAGAGGACATGAAGATTGCTACCGTCTGTCTGCATGTGGGTTTATATTGCATCACCTAAAGATTCTATATGGCAGAAGGACTGTCATCTTGTATTTTTGTTGTGCTTTTGCTATAAAGTCACAACAGTGTGATGAAAACTTGGCATCCTTTGGAGTCAGTCTTGGACTCATTAACCATAAGGAGAACGCTCTGACCTCCTCTAGAGAGGGAGCCTGTTGTCCCCACCATATCCATGACTCATCCTCATACCTGATGCCAAGTTAACTTGGTGCCAGTGGTTGGAAGGCAGGTACACCTTTCTAGCAAAGGTAATCATGTCCCTCACCAGTGCTGATCAATGCTGGTGACCTAGTCTAGGTCACATTCCTAGGCAGAGCTGTCTCCCCCATTCCTCATCCTGGGATGATGCTGCCTGCAGACATGCCTACACATCTGGGTCCTATGTGTGGCTTGGCAGTGGTAGTTGTTTACATGTTTGCTGAGTGGTTTGTGACTGGGCAGTCAGGTTTGTTATCCATTTTGTGCTGGAAATATGTGAAAGAAATGTTTTCTAGTATGTGTTACTTGGACCTCTCCCACTCTGAATTAAAAACATCAGCACAGATCCAAGCACCAGAACTCATCTGTTCAGTGTATCTCTTGGCAAAGGAGAAAGCAGGATCAAGGAATATATCAGTGCCTTCTGCTTTCTCTAGGGAAATCTGATGTAAAAGTTCTTTGAAAGTGAGGTTTCTTTTTGTATTGACCTATAATATAGTGAGGCATACCAGGAGATATTTGCCTTCCTCTGAAAACAAATGGTAGTAGTTTTTTTACAGAAAGTACATAACTGTGCTTTTACTTCCCATCTGTTCAAGTATAACAAATACTTCCTTACTATCATGGCAGAGAAAAAAAATTAAGATTGAGTCAAAAAACTTGCACAGGATCAAACCCTACTACATGCTGTATAATTTCTAAGAAAGGTAATTATCTTGCAATATCAAACCATTGCTCCTTTTCACAACGTAAAATTATTTTCCTGGAAATAGTGGATGCCAAGTGTATTTTATAATCTAGCAATAGATAATTCTTCTGTATATCTTTCTGTCTGTCAATCTACTGCTCTATGCAGTACTATTCCTACAAAACTAATCAGTCTCACCACAGAGACAGCTATAACACAGAAAATATAAATAATTTCAAACTCCTCAGAAAGGTGAGAGCATCACATGCTCTTCCTTGGTGATGAACAGCAGTTCCTCTCTGTGGATATTGCTCTCATGAGGTGGTTCAATGCACAGAAGCATCCAGGGGGTCTTACTGTAAGTGGGAATCAGACGAGAGCTAATTTAAACATAATAATGATGTATTATCCTATTTGTCCAAAAGTATACAGAAAAAATAACAGCCAGAGGTTGCCTGTGGGACCATGTAGACAATGGATAACTCAGTCAGCAACAGGCATTTGGTCACTTTAAGTAGAAATGAGTCATTTATATTTAGAAATGTAAGCAAGAGAATCAGTTGTTCAGAAAATAACTCCCTTATTTAGCTGTGATGTAGCCACAGTGTGTCCACATAGATGTCAGTGACATGAATTTTATTTGCTTGGGTCTGGTCAGATGAGTCAAGAATATAAGCTGTAGATTTTCAGGACTGAAAGGGTGCTGGGATGGGTTGGTGGGGTACACTGACCTGGATATTAAGCCACAACCCATACAAATGCCAAAACAACTGCTACACATCCCTTTCATTAAACCAAACCAACTCTGGTTCTGCTTCTTCCCTGGGCAGGTGATCATACTACCCAAAATCAGCCTGACCCCTCTTGCACTCCTTTTACCTAGCCCTGTCTCCAGCACCCAAGCCTTTCCCACTGAACAAGAGCCCTGGCTCTCTGCTTCAGGCTCTCCCTAGGGGAAAATGCTCTGCTGCTGTGAGTGATGCTGTGAGACTGGAGCAGATGGTGACCAAAGTTCCTTTCTGCTTCTGCACTCCTAAGATGAAATGCCCCATTTTCAAATCCACACAATGAAGCTCAGCACCTGGCCCCACAGCACATTCCCCAAGTGCCTTCTAGATTAGTAAAATGACTATTTAGAGACCACTGTCCTCATTTGAATGTTCAGACACAGTGATTTGGCACTTAAGGTTGGTCTTGATTTGAAAACTGGGTCAACGGTTAGTTTCGCCTTTGATTTGCTTCTTTTCACTGGTGGCAGTCAGCTAAAACTACTTTTCTAATCTGAGACAACCTCTTACAGATTAATATGGCAGGATATCATCAGAGAATTAATTTCTTGGGATGCACAAGTGTGTGTTGACTTACTGAAAAGGTAGGTTCTCAGCAGCCTTTGTAGAACTATATCCTGAAAGGTAGGACAATGCTGTAAGCATGTGCAAGAGGCATAATTTGCAGCTTCCCCTAAACAGGTGCTCAGGTGAAAAACTATACAAAGGGCAATTGGAAAGATTGAATGAGGTATTTTTGTGGAAAACATTCATATGATATAAGCTGAGTGGATATCGACTTTATATCAGTTTCACTTCCAGTCACCTATGTGCAGTCATATTAATGAGGGCTTGCTGATAATGGTTACTCAGTTTTAAGTTTTTGTTGTGTCAATTCTGAACACAGACCTGACCACAACCTTGAAGCTTGGGGTTTTATCTGTTTCGATTTAGAAATTACCAGAATGAGAACTGTTGTCTTTAACCTCTCTGTTCAGTAAAATAAAACCAAAAGTCTGCAAAACCACATGAACTGACTTGAGTTGGTTACCTAAGAGAAACAGGCTCATACTGGGCTCAATGTTTGACTAGGCTGTGTCAATACTGAGCCCCAGGTCCCTTCATAGAGCCTGTGAGGAAGGATGACTGAGAAAGGAAAGTAAATCAGAGTTGGAAGCTTGACAACGTGGACCAACCTTGCCATCAGAGAGATTGTAGTGCTTAATTCCCAGCCCAGCTTGTCTCACCTAAAGGTGTCAAAGTCCTGGGTGAACATAAATACACCAAAAGCACTAAGCTGAAGTGGGCTCTTCAGCACAGAGGCTACTAGAGAATTTGAGAGGCAGACTGGTACCCAGTGTCAATTTTTCAGCTTATTTAATTAATAGTAGCTTCCCGTGCACCATAATTGTTGGTAGTGATATAACTGTATCCAGCCCCTCTATTTGTTGTCTGTAACCTATCATTCCCTCTGTTTCATCTTGTGTCAACTCCTGCTAGTTAACTTCCATCACAGACCAAAACTTCTGTAAATGTTAGATCATCTTTTCCACCACACCAGCAACAACAAAAGTGAAGAAAACATGCCACCAGGTTTCAGCCTCATGCTGCAGACATCACCCTCAGTGTCTTCTAGCTCATCCACAGGGACGGGACCACATGAAGCCCCTGGGACCTCACGCAGGAAAGAGGTGGAGGTGAACAGGAATTATGTTAATTGTAGCTTTGGGTGTTACCTGAGTTGTTTGCAGTGCCCTTGTTCTGGTTTCTGTTATTCTCAGCATGCAGGACATACTTTAATTTAATTTGGTTTATCATTTATGCTTGGTATCTCACCATCACCCTGCAAAATTCAAGTTCCTGTCTGAGCACCACATGTTTATGGTGATAACTCGCAAGACACTCATTGACAGATGCTTGTTTTTCAGGCTGGTAAATGATGTCTGTGATCAAATACTGTGTTTTGGCTATGATTTTTTTAAGCCCCAATTCAAGACAATTTTTTTTGCCAGTTTCATAGCACAGTTGAACTACTAGAGGGACTCATGCTTAGTTTGGATGTATTTACTGTCAGTTATATCATTATAGCTCTACTTTTTCTAAATTCTCTGACCTTTTTCATTTCCCTTGATTAAGGAGCACACGCAACTATTTTTCTATTTTGAAAGAGATGCTCAGGGAAATGGGAGTTCCTCTGCTCTAGCAAGACCTTGCTGCCTCTGAGCCTTATTTAAAGTTACCCTGAAGACTCTTCCGGTATAAGCAAAGGCTGGTTCCAGCGGTGTGTCACCACAGGTATCCCCTCCCAATGGCAGTCAAAGCAGGGAACAGTGAGGGTCAGATGCATGGCCAAGGACTTCCAGCTAGTCATGGCAGGATTTCTCCAGCCACACATATTCCCAGTCAGCACTACAAAGTAAAAAAGCACTGTGTTGGCATAGGGAATATTTAGGTCTTCTACAGAATCTCTTTAATTTTCTGCAAGTAAAATGTGAGGGGTTGACCAATTTCATGTGATTTCTTCTTTTCCTTACTGCTTCATCTATATTTTTCTATTAGCTGTTCTTCCCTTAAATGCTATTGCTGGAACAGTGAATTTTCTCCACTGAAAAAAACTGTCATTAGCACTTCTGCAGTCTGACCAGCCTTATGCCTCTTTGTTACTACACACCCCGCTACGAACTGGGAGGATGAGCTCCATGGCAGGACCACCACTCTGAAAACACCAGGGTGGTGTGTGTACATGAGCGTGTACATGTGTGCAGAAAGGGAATGAGAGAGGGAGAGTATGTGTGTATCCTCAGTTTAATTAGAAAATTTAATTGGATGGAGTTTGGGTCATTTTTCCCCCCCTCTTTAGAGCTGGCTGCAATAAACAGACTTTTCTCTTTCCCTTTCATCCTTCAGTGGTTTGTAGTTCTGCATCTGCTCTGCTGGCATTGTCTCCACTAACGGCCATACCGATCAGGAAGCCAGAGCCAGGAGGCAAATGAAGGGACTGCATTGATACCACTGATCGCTGAGCCCCACATAACTGGCAACTGTTTCTGTCTTTTACCTCTGGAGATGAGTCGGACAGATTGTGTAAAATTTGGTGGCTTCCAAAATAAGAAAGGGGGGTAGGGGAAGAGAGAGTGATGTCTCTCTGCCTCGCTCCTTGCTACCTGGTACCCAGGGGTCTGTTGGAACAACATCCTCAGCACAGGAAGCAAAAGTGAAAAATTCATGGAAGTGAGTAAATCCGCTGATTTCAGGGAATGTTTGTACAAAAGAGTGAGAGACTAAACACACTGTGCCCTTTTCTCTGTGGGCGGATGCTACGGGCTTAAATCCTACTGCAGAGCCCTCCACCTTCTGACTTGGGCTCTGCTGAGGCAGAAGAGCAGGCAAAGTCTTGCGCCATATGCTTGGGAAAGTGGTCAGATCACACACAGGGGAACCAGTGCCAGAAACAGTGACTAACACTCAAGAGAGGCTGAGGATGTGGGATGCTTCTCACAGATGCCATTCTCCCTTGCTCAGAAGTATCTCATAGCACAGGATATGGGCTACAGTCATAAAGTGAGGTTGGTATTTGTCATCTCTACCCAGAAAAAAATGGCCTGAGGAACATGACTGATCATTTTTTTTGCTTCCTGCATCCCATCTTCCAAGTGAGACAGTAAAGAACTTCCCCCTTATCATGTTCTGCCACCTTTCTGCACATATTAGCAGCATTCCTGATGTTTGCCATGTGTTTGGGTATGCAGGTGAATTCAATGTAGCTGGATGTTTGCCGATTTTTGCCTGGCTTTGAGGAGGATTATGACAAAATAGGTCTCTAATAGAGGACAAATTCTGATTCAAACGGTTCTTTTCTCTGAATTTTAAGATGAAAGGGACAAGGTGGGACCCCATCATAACATCCTTCTGGTTCCTTAAGTGGATCAGGTTCAGATACAGGCATTATATGGTCCATACATCCTACAGTCTCTCTTTCTCTTTTTTTACTTTCTCTCTCTGCACCCCACCACCACCACCACATTACAAAGTCAGCCTAGGATCAAATTCAGCTTGCTCGAATGGATATAATTTCCAAGTTGAAGTCTAATCTGCAGCCTTGTCCCAAGTGAGATACTCAATTTACCACTCCTGTAACTAAAGCTCATTGTTACGGCTATAATAATCAAATGTATCATTTTCCTAAAGGATACTTCTGGTCAACGTTTTGACTTTTTTTAAAAAGATTTCTATAAAAATCTTCTCTTCATTAAGTCACATGCATGCTTCCTTCTCCATTCAACCTTTTTTTTATTTCTGTGTCCCATTCATTATGACAATGTGGAGACATAAGAAATTATATTTCCCCTTGGAAGAATCAAAACTGTTCATGTCTACAAAAGAATAATAGCATGACCAGGGGACTACAGATCAATGTTATCCAGATCAGCACTTAAATGGAAATCGCTCTGCATGAAAAATTCACGATGCCCTCTATCCTTTACATGGATAATGGGGACATCTGGTTACAGCAGACAGAATCATTTTACTTATGTATAAATGTGAGACACAGACCTGTGTGCTTTTGGTGTAATTCAAACAATGACAGACATTGCCTGAATAAGTTATTTTATAGGTATTTTGAGGAATCTTATACACCTTCTTCTAATGAATACAAGTCCTTAATAGTAGCAGTATCAAAGATAAAGATACTGGGCTAGATAAGACTTCTGCTGAGACCCTGTGATGCCTGCAGGTCACTTGCTCCTATTTTTTAACTCTTTTTTTTTTTTTTTTTTTAAATTGATAAAAGGTTCAGGGGACAATCCTCCTGCCCATTCATGTCTCCCTCTTTAATCTGAGTCCCAGCAAGGTTTCTGCTGCCTGGAGACTCCTGGCATGACCTGAATAAGGAAGGAGGGTGCATAGAGTCTCACTGTGCTTTGGGAACATTTCACATTATTTGCATATCGGTGTCAAAAGCAGCTTATGCCATGGCAGCCTTATGAAGCTGCTAGTGGAAGACCAGGGAAAGGCAAGTATATCTTAGGTCTCTGACCAATCTACTGAGGGCTATGCAAACCACATGCTTACTTACTGCCCTGACTCTCCTTCTAAAAGCTGACACCTCAGTGCTTTACACACAAGGACTGAACGGGACCCTTTTATCCTTTAAACACAACAGAGAACAAGTGTCAGCATCCCTGCTGGCATTCTGATCTGGTGGATTTGGTTGGGACACTGCTGAAAAGTGGGAAACCAAGCCTGTTCCCTCCCTTTGTCCAACAGGACTAAATCACAACAGTTTGCAGATGGAATGTTTTGAGGAAAAGGCTGGGAACCACTGAGCAGAAAGGCAGTGCCTCCATCACTCATTCCAGAGCTGGTAACTGTCCTACAAGGGATAAAGGCTTTGAGGGCTAGGAGGAGAGGCCACATCAAAATGAACAGAAGTTGCTAGTTCTGATTTGTAATGGGGATAGCTCTGTCTTCAGTTAGGCTTTTGAAAAACCCATTATTTTGAAAAACGCAAATTTAAGTCAATCAGTGAGCTTCCTTCCTCTGATCTTGGGAAGCAGTGCTTCACAGCACCCCAGAGCCTAGAGAGCATCTCCTGCCCCTGCCTCATTGTCAGTGAAGACCAGAAACAGGAGGGCAAAACCAGGGTCTGGGAAGGGGAACAGCAGCACCCTCATCAGCACAAAGTCACACAGGGAAGGAAAATGGGCAGTTATTCTTGTTTGAATTGTCTGGCATGAAATGTGAAGGCAGAGGTTCCCATGGAGAGAAAAGTGAGGTGAGTGGTTTCAGAATACACATACGGAAAAGTGTGCATATGTTAGTATTAGAGGTTAAGATCTGCCTTATACCCGGAAAAAATACATGACTAGAAGACATGCAAACTCAGCAGATAAGAGATTCAAATAAAAACGGATCAAGATTATCTCCTACTATAGAGAAAAAAATATATTGTATATTAGCTGTTCAAGGTAATGATATATCAGTATATGTTTTTGTTATCTATTTAACTGTCTTGGATAACATAACCAGAAAAGATTAGCAGAAGAGAATCCCATACTACATACTTATGTCTTAATTCGCATGAGAACTACTTCATACACTGCTTGGACCAGAAACTGCTCTCTTCACTGTCATTAATATTGATTGGTGTTTAAGTGAAACTCACTGTCAGTCCATTGCCCTAACTCTAACATGATAGCCATGTTAGTGCAATTTCTGTTTCTAACACAGATCTTAACCTTTCTACACTTACTGATTTCCTCAGTACCCACTGTTTCTTCAAGAGTGCTGCCTCAATCAAGCAAAGGTCCATGACACGGTTCACTTAAAGGAGATGAGTTTTTTTATATTAAGAACATAATTCTTCTCCCCCATCGCTCACATAATTTTAAACATTCAAATGAGGAAATTAACTGTTGAGTGGTACAGACTAGATCTAATCTCATTAATCCAACAATAATTGAAGTATAGGACTTCCCCTGAGGCCATGGATTAATGACCAGCTAGGTGGAGCTGCTGACATGAAGCACAGCCAAGTGCTATTAACCCCAGCCAGACATTATTTAATCCCAGAGGAAATGCCCTGTGCAAAATTCGTTACCGCTCGGGTGAGAGGAAGAGGGAGGAGATGGGACACGTGAGCTGGGCGCATGGAGGTGCCCTTCCAGCTGCCATGCACAGGGCATCCCTGCATGTGTCCCTCACCTCCCAGCATCCCATTCATCTCACCATATCCCCCCCAACCCACACTGACCAGTGGACACATAATTAAAGTGAATTAATGAACTGAAGCAGAAGCTGTGTTTAATGAAGCCCCACTCAGACTTGTGCGCTAATGCCAGCCCTGTTTGCCAACAAATATTTACCAGCCCTCTGTGCACAGAAGGGCTGGGCCACCTGTTCTCCTGCCTCATTATATCTCCATAAGTTTAAAGGTAGCCCTGCCTGGTTAGACCTGCAACATCCAAGCCTCTTGAGAGCCTCCTTAAATGTCTCTGAAAAACTGAGACAGATCTGCCAAGCTCTATTTGTTTCAGTCTCCTTCTTTTTTAACTCCAGCATTGTTCACTTCCTAGATGTAAACTCAACTAAACGCTGCTGCCTCTGTTAGCATAAGAGGTAATTTCCTGGCTAAAGTTTCCCACCAAAATAATTCTTGTCTTTTCAGTCAGAAATTGGAAATCCTTTAAGCTGTATATATTGTTCCCAGACTCTACAAAGTGCTCCAAAGGAAAAAGAAATAAATAACAAATCATAGTATTGGTTGTAATAACAGTACTAGAAATACTAGTAACAATAATAGTTGTAGAATACAAAGTAGTCATAGCGGTAGTAATTAGCAGCAGCAGCATAACATTAATTAATAATAGTAAAGCTTTATGACCCTACCCTTGTTATTGAACTTGATGGGTGTTTGGGGATTTACTTCAATAGGAACAGGGTCAGATCCTAAACAAGAAACAGTTAGCCTACCAAAAAAAAGGGGAGCACTACAGGATTAAGTCTCCTGCCCCTATCCACTCCAAGTAAAAGAAAACCAGGAAAGATTAGAAAGCTGTAAGGGAGACAGACAAGCAAACAACAAGCAGAGGTTAAAAAGCAAACAAAGCTGCGTGCACAGCAGCACTGGGCTATGCTCCTGTCCCCAGCAAAAGAATGTCCACCTGAGCCCTCCTAGCATGAATGGGGCAACTATGTCCCTTACCAACAGGAGTGAGGGACTCCATGCACAGTTCCTCTGAAAGAACAAAAATGTGCTTTGCATTTCACTTCTCTGCTCAGTGGTTTAAGCTTTGACTCTGCATTGATATGTTAGGTCCTACATGCTCAACCGCCCCACGCATCCTGACATGTGAGCATGGGTCGTTCTGGGATGTGCAGGAAGAGACAAAGATCCCTTACTCCTCTTCTTTGGCACACAGGCTGAAGCTTGCTGCACGCAGACAAGCAGGCACACCTGGGTGAGCAACTGCTACTTGAACATTCAAGTGACACCAAACACATCATTCTTTAAGAAGTTCTAAGCTCACAACAGCCAAACCTGAACGACATTGTACCCTGCTGCAGGCCTGGAAGAAGAGCCCTACAAGGAGCCCTTGCTCACACTGCACCATGCTCAGCACAAGTCTAGGTAAGTTAGATCCAGAGAGTTATTCTGGCAGTAGAGGTAGCCTGAATAAAGCAATCCTGATGAGAGAAGGAAGAGTGCTGTGAGCACAAGATGCACTCAACAGCTTTTCCATCTCTGCCTCCTCTGATCCTGCCATTGGCTACAAAACACTCTGTTTCATATCCGTATTTTTCTGGGAATGGCATGACACAAAGCAAAGCCGCACAGTATTACAGGGAGAAAGAAAGAAAGAAAGAGAAAGAAAGAAAGAAAGAAAGAAAGAAAGAAAGAAAGAAAGAAAGAAAGAAAGAAAGAAAGAAAGAAAGAAAGAAAGAAAGAAAGAAAGAAAGAAAGAAAGAAAGAAAGAAAGAAAGAAAGAAAGAAAGAAAGAAAGAAAGAAAGAAAGAAAGAAAGAAAGAAAGAAAGAAAGAAAGAAAGAAAGAAAGAAAGAAAGAAAGAAAGAAAGAAAGAAAGAAAGAAAGAAAGAAAGAAGAAGAAAGAAAGAAAGAAAGAAAGAAAGAAAGAAAGAAAGAAAGAAAGAAAGAAAGAAAGAAAGAAAGAAAGAAAGAAAGAAAGAAAGAAAGAAAGAAAGAAAGAAAGAAAGAAAGAAAGAAAGAAAGAAAGAAAGAAGAAGAAAGAAAAGAAAGAAAGAAAGAAAGAAAGAAAGAAAGAAAGAAAGAAAGAAAGAAAGAAAGAAAGAAAGAAAGAAAGAAAGAAAGAAAGAAAGAAAGAAAGAAAGAAAGAAAGAAAGAAAGAAAGAAAGAAAGAAAGAAAGAAAGAAAGAAAGAAAGAAAGAAAGAAAGAAAGAAAGAAAGAAAGAAAGAAAGAAAGAAAGAAAGAAAGAAAGAAAGAAAGAAAGAAAGGTCACTGCACTGCCTGCTTGTTCCTCTATCTAACCGTAGCCGAACATTAACAACCAATTGTTCCTTTGTAGATTGTTGGCTGTTTCCAGACCTGACATGTGCAATTGCTTTCTGGTCTCCCACCCAACAAAGCACAGTGTGAAAGGATGTACACATGAAAGCTAGGGTAAATTCAAAAACATCAGTCCCAGGCTGCAAGGGAGCTGAATTCAATATCAGCAAAACATACAGGAAAGCACAATGTATAATGGAAGTGGAGGGGGATGGAGGGGGGGGTGTACAGGGGAGGAGATAACATAAACATTCACACATGAAAATATTCGATGATTTTTATTGCACAGTGACTTGAATTCAAAGTATTTATGTGGTCATTTCCATTTCTTTTCCCAAGAGGGTGCTGAGACTGGCATGGCTGTCAGAGGAGTGTGAGAAGATGCCAGTACAGGCAAGCAGTTTCCAAGGCAGAACTACAGCAATGCCTGATATTGTATTAATGTGAGTGCTGGCCATCTGGCCATTAGGGACAAGCTGCTGCCAGGGTGTCTCTCTTTTTCCATCTCATTTCAGAAGCTCTGGAGCCTGGGACTGAGACCCCTAGGGAGATTCTGGCTAAAGATCATTCCAGTATCCACTCAGATGTTGTAGAGAAAGGGCCAGAGAGCTGATAAGGCAGGAGAATGTGCTCACACCCACACAGAAAAAAACAACGGAGAAAAGCACTGAATGAGGGGGTTACAGGCTGAAAGAAAATGAGACCAGATGAACAAGGGAATGGTTTAAACAAATAAGAAGAAGGAAGCAGGCAAAGAAAAACAAGCGGCACAGCACTCTGTCAAAGGAGCCTTAAAAGGAGGAGAGAGGAACAGAGAAGAAAAGGAGTAGAAAGGGTCCAATAATGAGAAATGGCTATCATTAAAAAGGCAGAGGTTATGAAAGGACTACTAGAACAATGTACCTCTTTGGATTTTAGCTACTCGGGGCTAAAGTAAAATGGCTTTCAGTTTGCCCTCTTGAATAGTACCTTGTCCCAGGAGCCTGCTGAAGTCATCATTTGGTGTGTAAGGGATTAGGAGGCATAAGTAAAGGTGCCAAAACTTGCATCTTGTCAAAATAAATGCTCTTCCTTATACTTATTTATTTACTTTTTAATTGTCATTGGAGATGCTTAGACTAATCTCCTGGGAAATTTTTGAGTGTATAAAAAACTAAGTTCAAAGATGATAGTCACTATTTTACATCAAAATGGAAGACTATATTCCTGGAAATGTCTGAGTCTTTACCAGGTTGCTGCTAAATCAGAAAACTGAAAGAAAGAAATGAGGGCACCTAATTTTTCTGTTAAAGAAACCAAAACATTTACCTGCAAAATAAAACGTGACTAATGGGTAAGGAAGTGGCATGGAAGAGTGAGAATACTAAAATGACGGTCTGTGAAGCCTCACTTCCTGCAAAAGCTGCTCAAGAACTGACATTATAGTGTGATTTCCTGAGTACTTTACTCAAAAGTAGGCACTGTACAAGACTGTTATTTCTGCTGCTTTTATTATTATAGCACTGTTATTTGGATCCATATCCTCCAAGAGGATCTGTGGGCGGATCTGGAAGTCTGAAAACAGTATCCTTTCTGGAATTTCTCATGCTTCCTCATTTTTCCTAATGTCTATGTGGTGACGTTTAAGGGAAGCTTTTCAAGAAGATGCTTCTGGCATCAAAGCCGGGGTATTCACACTTAGAAATATAAGACCATCTTTGGATCAAGCCAAACTGGCCATGGGGGGCAATCTGAACTGCACTGTGGCAGAAGGGCAGTCCAGGTCTGGGTGGTAAGTCAAGTGTGGATCTCCAGCTAGGGCTTATCAGTGGTTTCAGAGAACATGGATTACAAAAGCTTTTGCACAACAGGATCCGCAGGGCCCCACCTTTCATATCAGCAATATGTAAACTTCTGTCATATAGAAGAGGACTGATCCTCACTAAAATGACTGCAGGGAGACAATTAACTCACTATAGGCTGAACGTTAGGAATAATTTTTTCACAGAAAGGGTCATTGGGCACTGGCAGAGGCTGCCCAGGGATGTGGTTAAGTCACCTTCCCTGGAGGTTTTTAAGGCATGGGTGGACAAGGCACTGAGGGGCATGTTTTAGTGTTTGATAGGAATGGTTGGACTCGATGATCCGGTGTGTCTCTTCCAACCGGGTTATTCTATGATTCTAAGAAATAATTTCAAAAAAAACATATTGACAGAATTTGGGGTGAGAGTGGCTGTGCTTTAGTACATGACATTCACTTGAATTTAGAGCAGCAGAAGTATTTGATGTCCATTGTTAACTAAAACTAGACCAAATTAATTACTGGCATAGTATTACTCTGGAGTTAAACCAGTATAACTGTGAACAAACCCGAGGTTTGGTTACTGCAAGCCCTCCCATGCAAGCCACTCCTGCTCACCAGAGCAATCCATTTATGTCAACGTGATTACTTACACCACTTCCCCTAACCAAAGCGACAGAGGAGCATGTCCTTAATGAACAAGATGTTTTTCTGGCTTTGGGGAATTTGAGGTGGGTTTTTTTTACGTTTGACTAGCAATTTCTACCTCCACTCTAGTAGCGATCTGGCTGTGGGCAACAGGCATGAGGTTGTTCAGGAGGATCCTGCAGGTCTGCGGAACTGGGGCTGGCAGTAGGACAGGTCATCTCTCAAAGGCAGCCAAAAGCCCCTGTCCCAGGGGAGGTGGTTTTAGAGGAAGGCATCTTGACAAAAAAAAATCCCAAACAGTGCTGAGGAGGAGAAATAGGATAACCAGAAATTTAGTTGCATCCGCGAAGCACAGCTGTGTGTTATACTGTATGAGGGAGCTGTAGTTTCTGTAGTGAAACAACACCACATTCCACTTCTATCAATTCTTTCTGTGCTCATTTCTTTTAAAAAGACTTTCCAGCCATCTACACAGACTTCAGCAAGGAAAAAAAAAATCTACAGGAAATGCACTGGTCATTACATCTATTCCCTGTTAGAGGTCCATTTAAGTTTAGAGTCCTTTGCAGGGGTAGCCCTCTCACTAAAACACTGAGGGATCACCATACAATTGGTAGGCAAACTGCAGTAGAAGTAGAAAATTAAAAATTTCAGAGACACAGAAATTAATTGAAATGAACTAAAATAAAGCCAATTTAAATCTTCTCACCTTCTTGGTATATTTTTAATGCTGCAGAACGCCTTAGCTCCCTTTAGCTTATATTTTATTAGCCAAAGGGAAAACAGTAACACTCATAGTTGTTGTTTTTAATGTCCATAACACTCTACGAAAATGTTGTCCTGATTGGGACAAAATATTCTGTGGGAACACATGCTGTAGGAAGGAGAAAAATCCTTTGTCTTCCACACAACCAAGAACAAAATGACATCAAAAATTCTTTTCCACTTCTAGTTCCTAAGATTTGATCTGTTTTCTTTACATTTCTCAAGAAGTACTGACCAAAACTTGGGAAAATTATTTTACTAAGTAGAAGTGCAAATCAAAACTGGTTTTGTTTTATAAAACTTTCAGTGAATACATTCTTGCCTGATTTCCTAGAATGTTTTTCCAATATTCTTTTTTCTACCAAAAATTTTAATGAAGATTTTAGTTGAATATTTGTTTCAATTCCATGTAAAAATATTTTGTTTGATGAAAAGTTGGTTTCCACTATGAATATTCATTGTGCTTGATTTTAGAAAAATCTATTATTGTTCTGATGAAAATAAGGGAGAAAAATCTTGCAAAGTCAGATTATTCTGACAATGATTTGGGGTTCTCACCACCTTTAAAAAGCTTTGAAAATAAAAACTCCTAGCATAAGAATTGGAAAAGTGGTTTTCCGTGGGTAACTTTTCCAACTGCATCTTCATGCAAGAACACAACAGCTCCAACGTGGATGTGTTTTCCTACTCTCTTGTTCGAAACAACCATGGATTAGGAGGTTGAGGTGTTGTGATGGAGGGATATGACTTATTAACCTGATGTTTATGTCACTGTTCGTATTCCCTTACTATACTAAATCTCTGGCACTCAGGAAGTTGTTTCATCTGTTGATGTCTAACTTGGATTGGACAGAAAAAAAAACAAGACAATTTGATGCAGAAGGCCAGCACAAAGACCTTTGTGGCTAATGGAGTGTCACCTCTGCACATGGGGATTAAGGAAGAATTAAATGGCCCGGGGACTCCATGCTGTACCCTCTGCACATGACTGGATCTCACCTCTGGCAACAGGGGCAGCAGTACGAAGGCCAGGAAAAGCAGTAGCAGGTAGAATGGATGGTGGTAGGCAGGTGGAAATCTAAGAGAAGAGCTCTATTCACTGGTACAGACTCTCCAACTTCAGCAGATCTGCACTCAGAAAGATCAAATAGGACACCAGCACTTGGAGGGGGATTCTGTATTAGTCTAGTTCAACAAAGCAAGCCCAGAGCCTGAACTTTTGCTTCTCAGAGGGGTTAAGGATGGTGACCAAGGTGTTCTTTTATCCCTGCTGATCACATGGACAAGTACAATTTTCCCACCTTCTGTGAAGTCCGTGGTTGTCAGTTCTTGTTAGTTCTATCCCAGGAAAGTAAAAAGGAACAGGCTCATGGCTTGGAGAGACAGAAGGAGAAGAGATGGGTCAGAGAGGTAGCACTCAGCAGAAGGCTTCCTTAGAGTTGTACCTGAACACATGCCCAGGTGCTTTTGCTCCTTCTGATGCCACCAGACAGCAACCACTACTCTGTGGCAGTAGTCACATAGCCAAGGCATGGATAGAGCTATTTTCTTCACCAGGAGACAATGCAGCTTCACTTGAGATAGAGGAGAGAAGTAGAAGAAGGAGCAGAAGTGAGATGGAGAGAAAGCTGTGGGATGTCAGATTAGGACCAAGCCAACACCTGCCAAAACAGCAGTCTTGGTTGTACAGAGAAGTGATGAGACAGAAATCGATGACAAAGCTCCCCACAACATCAGTTGCATCAGATCAGGCTTACAGTGCAGGTGAAAGCTGAGGATCATTTTGTTAGAACACACAATCCTCCGTATCAGCTCTGCTCATGCCAGTTTTACAGTATTTGCACACTGTGATTATGATATTCTCTGGTTAGGAGAACTACCAACTAACAGATAGATGGGTGAATAATAGATTAAACATGTCGTTTGGGATTTGTTTTACCCTATCTCCTGAAGGCATAAAAACTATATGTTTTTAAGGATTTCCTGTCTATTCTTCACACTCAAGGAAAATCAAACCTAATGCAAACATTTACAAATAAATAGAACATTCTTCATAAAATGCAGTTTAACATTAGAAACCTACCTTGGCAAGTCCTGAAAGACTAAGTTCTTTAAAAACTAAAGGTTCTTATTACCTTTCAGGACCAGCTCTTAACCTTAGTCTTCTTTAATGTTCATACGAAACTTTCTTCCTTTTTAGGATTATTTTTGTTTTTAACCAAGAGCCAATTAAACGGATTTTGAATAAGGTAGGAGGACTTTTTGTTCAAATGAGAAATTTTTAGTCCCTTGAAGTGTAATGGGTTTTCAACAGAAATCCTCTCCTGCTGTGCATTGATCGGCTATTGATTGGTGAGGGTTTAAAGTAAATTATCACTGCCAAATAAAAGACCTTCAGGATGAAGGAACTGAGCTGAACACAGTATTATATGAAAAGTAAGCCAATCCTTTGTGGTGGAATCGAAAGGCCCTGGTCACTCTTGAAGAAAAAAAATGTTAATTAAAAAATTCCTTAAATAGGTAACAGCTCTGAAAGTCTGCTTTACATAAAAGATATGAAATCACAATCAGCCAGTAGAGAGAAAAGGATCCTGCAGCTCAAGTGGTTTTTCTCTCTAAATGGTGCTGATTACTTTCCCATTCATGGATGACATGGAGTGATGGAAATTAGTCATTTCAGAAGAAAGGACTAATGACAGCTGAACTTGTGGGCACTGGGGGAAGTTTGACAATTGGCTCCTCAAGACAGAAAGTTAAAATAAAAGAACTTCCTATTGGGTGGAAAGATTTATCCCAAACCTAGCAGGGAAACAAATACAGGAGTTTGATTAGGCTTTGTAAGATCCATTTCTTAATTTTTTGCTTTCAGCAGTAATCACAGAGGCTGCAGAATTTGTCAAAAGAGCAATGAAAGAGAACTGTGTTCACCACATATGATTGGCTATTAAGAAGAAATGCTATCAAACGAGCCCCTGTCTTTAAAATCTGGAAATTAAATTAATGGATATTGCTGATCCTCTGAGGCAGATATGGGAGGTCAGACCTCAAGTCAGATGTTGGATTTTCAAAGGTCTGATCTACAGAGGCATTAAAAAGCCTCTATATACGTTAAAAGGGAGATCAGGGTTCTTAAGTCAGGCCAGATAGTTGAGAAGCTAAATCTAGTCACCCATATCTCAGCTGCAGGATATGACAGAACTGTACCTTGCCAGAGTCACAGAGCACTGCAGTGCAAGTTGCTCTGAAGTCTCTAAAACTGCATTCCCACTTCTCTGCTAGAACATGGGTTTATCTTGCCTTGCTAAGCCTCCAATATGCCTCCACGCTGCAAAGCTCACCTGTACTGCCCTGGACATGGCTCTGTCTTCTCTGTTGAGAAATTTCTTTTTCCCAGTCCTCAGATTATGTATTTTTAAGGATCAGGTAGCAAGTACTTAATACAAACCATCTTTCTTAGAGTGTCAAGAATAGGATCATTCAGCCAACGTATTTAACACTATCCTTTCATTACAATCAAATTAATTTAAAGAAAAAATTTCTAACCCTGTTTGCAAGATTTCAGTACCTCAAAGTTCAGGATTACTGCATTACATGGATGTTTTTTTCCCATTTCCGAATAGCTGGCTGCATAATTACATGTGGATGCCAAAGTGTCATCATTCAAATCATATTTACAGGGCTCTAGTATCTGGTTCAGAGGTCAATTTAGTTAGTTATCCAGACCTCTGGAAGAGAGAGGTCTGGTTTGGAGTTGACAAAAATTCACCTTCAGTCTGGCACTTCGTACGACAAAATCGTGTGTATTTCAAGACTTCAAAGAAGCCAGAGTCAATATGGTTGCTTAACTCTTTTCAGTCAGAGGAACCATACCTATCTAGTAAAAGCACTCTCTTTGGAATCATGCTAATGTGTAGCATTTAGCTGCTCTGGCCAATGCCAGAGCCTTCAAAAAAACAATAAAATGGTTTATAAAGCCATCAGTTTTCTAACTGTACATACTTGAGATGTTAATGTGTCAGAAAGCCTTATCATTTATAATCAGAGTCCAGATAGCATTTAAGTGGGTTTTATCCATACTTTTGTCTACTGCCTTTTTTTTTTGTTTGTTTATTAATACCCCAAAGCTGAGTTTCATCAGATAAACAAATGTGCATCAGCCAAGAACAAGCTATGCTTTAGGCAAGCATGTATTCAACCAGGCTTCAGGGAGAGGTAACTTCAAAAATGTAGACATTTCTGACAAAGATGAGGAAAAACTAAATTATCTAGTTGTCTCATCTGGCTCAGAGCTCTGGGAAACAACTCAGCATGAGGAACCATGCCTTTCCACTTATTTTATACCTTCTGCTTTTTATCTGAGATAATTCCCTTTTACAACTACTGTGTGCGCAAAAGTAAGTAGCAAGTAACATCTGTCTCCAGTGCAATCTCCTGTTGAACGCAAAAATTTCCCACATTTCTGTTAAATAATTGTGATTGATAGAGGAGTAGACTGTATAATAAAGGCCCAGTCATCTGGCCATTTCAGTAGTGATGAGTCACCTAGATGCAGTAGGAGAAAGAACAAGCCAAAGGTCCTGAGGCAAATGAATCTGTTGATGCTGAAGATAGCAATCTGGAAGAAGGAAAAGGTATGCAGAGGAGACTAGAAATATTTTCTTCTGCTGCTGCCCACTTGACTCTCCTTGTTCATCAAGGAACAGATTAATAAATTAAATACTGCCTACCTAATCTCCAGTTTATCCCAAACACATGGATACAATATGCTCTGAACTCTAACTCACTGATAATTAGGACGAATTTTAGAGTACAACCGTAAAGAACATTTAATGCAGAGGTAGAAGTTCATCATGCACATAGCAAATATCCATAAAATCAAGAAAATGAGATTGGAGAACCTGATTTAAACCACAACTGGCAGTCAGATTCCCTGTTCTGACTCTAGACAATCTAGATAATCAGAAAGGTCTGCTGGCCTGGGAAGTCATGGTGCTGGGGCAGCGGTGTAGGTCTTCCCAGAACACTTTGCTCAAGTATAGGATCAGAGTTTCAAAAAGGAAATTCAATAAAGGAAAGTCAGCTCTCACTTCCTTGCACCTTGAATTTCAGAATCTACATTTTAATTGTCAAAATTTCAGATTACAACTGCCAAACCATCAGGCTTTGGCATCTCATACAACATGCCTTGTGGGCATGTTTTTCAGACTCCACAAACTCACTAGGCAAATGAAAAATAATTTGTTTAAGCATCCACACTACTCCTTTGCTGCAAGTATAATGAAAATCCCTCTTTCACAGCAGAGAAAACTGAGGAAAGGAAAAAATCTCACCTACCTAAGGTGAGGAAACCAGTTATCACAATGCTAGAACTCAGACCATCTAATTACTGGGCTATGTTCTGCTAATTGTTAAATAAACACACAACCTTACCATCCTATTTATTCAGAAATCCAGTAATAGAGCAATGACAGAGAGAAAAAACATTTTGCTTTAGAAAAATTATTTTAGCAGTTTGACAAGTCCTCATACAGAGACCTGTAACAAGTTCTTAAAATAAAACCTGAATCTGAAACAACCTTCTGAAAAGGAGTCTGTGTCACTTTCTGAAACACACTGTTCATTTACATTCCTTCAATGATCTGACTGTAGTGAACCCAACACGCTGAGCAACACATGCAAGAAAGCTAATTTACACTTCCAACTTTGTTTTTCCAAGAGAGCTGTATTATTTACCTCCTCATTTCCTTTGGAGTTCTTAGGATGGGTGCTATAAGCTAAATGTCTCAAGCAATAGATGGAAGATGAAAGGTGACCAAATATATTCAAGCCAATAATAAACACAGAGCATTTGTAGGTGAAAACAACCAGCTTGGCACGAGAGAGAGAGAGATAATGCAGTGGGTTTAATAGGAGGCTTTTAACATTTCCTGTTCAGGATTGGCTGGCTTATTAATGATTTAAGCACAAATTGAATTAACCAAATATTGAACATATGTTCTTTTAAACTCTCTTAAATCTACCAGAGCCTTGCGCAGGAGAGTTATGTAGCCATGCTGTTGAAGTGGGGGGAGGATGACAAGGGGGTATTGAGGGTGACTGGGTAAGTAAAACATAACCTGAAGGTGGCCAATTTAATGCTGTGTTAGTGGTCTGAACTTTCAGTTCCCAAAGGGAAAGGATGATTAATGCCACTACCAAATGTATACCCATACCTGACCCTGATCTCATCAAATCCTGCTGCCACCATCTGCTGTTTTTAATTCCTCTGCAATATTTGTATTTGCTACCTCCCTCCTACAAAGAGAGGGAGAAAAAAAACTGTTCCGTGCTTATGAATGGTGTGATCTGGTTGTACTGGCTGAACGCTGGCCAGGAGGCATCTGTTGCTTATAGTCCTGACAGCATCTGCTACTATTTCTCACTTTTCCCAGCATGCTGTGAGATATGGTTTCTCCCAAAGGTGGCCTTTGTATGCACCATTGTCAATTCCATCATTGTCTGCCACAGCCTGTTCCCACGATGCAGTGGTAGTTATTACCACACTGCAAAACCTTTTCTTGCAGGCTATCTGTAATCTAAGATATTGTGTGATTGAGTTATGCAGTTAACCCTTTTCCTAGGCATCAAACCATTAAAATAAAAAGAAACAGGATGAACCATTTTTGGAAGGAAAACCTTCAAGGCTTGCAGTGGATGGGAAAGCAGTTTTTTTTCTTGTTGATATTTTTGCTTTTGAAATAATGACAATTTAGCAGTAAGTACACCTGTAGTTTAAAAACAAACAAACAAAAAACCCTGAAAGCAAAATATATCCTAAGTATCAGTATTAATTCCTTCAAAAATACTATAAAGAATGCATTGTTTTTTCTCCTGATTCCTGATACGGCTATTAAGCATTGTAACCAAATGTGTGTGAATGCTATTATTTATGTGTCTGATCTTTAAATACCCTCTGCTAGTGGGATGCAGACTGAGACTTCTGATGGACATAGGCGTCCCAAGCTGTCATCTTGCCTTGTCCTTCTGTCAAACAGTTAGTGTGTCAAGCGCTTCTCCTGGGAACTTTTAGAGTATGAGACTGTAAGCGCAGAACAGTCTGGTCTCCAGAGAGCCACTTTTAACTCACGACAATATCCTTGGTGTCAGCTCAGAATAGCCCACTATGGGGCAAGGAGAAAGAAAGCGCAACAGATGTTACTAGTAAAACCATGTAAAGTTATTGCCCTTATGTACCTTCTGACCAAAACCAACTTAAAAGATGCCCAGGTTCCTAGCGGTTGGATTTTTAAGTCAATTCTGTTCACATAAATCTTCACATAGAGAATCAGTGTGACTAAAAGAGGCAGTGCATCTATCATGTTTTTGTGCCCCTCCCCTTTCCCCAGATCATTCGTAATAGAGAGGACTTTCAAATAACGTCATTATCACTTACAGCTATATTTATGGTAATTTCTATATCTATTCAAGAATTGTAAGTATCTGTCCTTAAAATACATAGAACATATGTTATGTGTTATTTCCCCAGATCTATTTGTACATCTTTTATTCTTTTTTTTCTCCTCTTCTTTTTGGCTTTTGATTAATTTGGGTGTACTTATTATGTATGAATCATATCTAAATCCCTTCAAAGGTACTTTCACAGTTTTGGAATTATTAATGTAAGCAAAGTGGTTGAATCTGGAAGTGAGAATGCTAATTAGCTCATTTTTTATTCCATCTTAGAGCAGACCAAAATATTGAAGGGCAAAGCGGGGACAGGACTGTAGAGAGGGAAAAACAACCATGGAACTTGTGAAGACTTCTAAAACTAAGCCTCCCTCCCCAAATCTTGATCTCTCCTTCTGCTTGGTTCTGAGGAACTACTCTATCAGGTGGTGCAGCACAGCACACAGTGGCAAAGTAAATACCAGTGCAGGTTTTGGCTACATTTGGCTACCATTATTCTGTTAGCCTCCTCTGTGTTACATTTTCCACAACATATATTACATTTTTCAGGGAAGAGGGCATCTGAGGAAGGGGGAAATTGTGTTATTTTTCATATCTGCAATTCCTGTTTTAAGTGGGGACTCATGTTATTTCAACTGGGTTTTTACCCTGCCTGTTCTAATAATACTGATTGTAGTACCAAAATGAAGGAAATTTAAAGAACAAGTGCTGTGCAGACATACTATTCTCTTTGACACCAGTTCATCTTGCCTTCAACTTTTGCTAGTTATTCAAATTCTATTTTCAGAGTTATTACTTGCAGCTTTTCTATCACAAAGACAGGATGAGCTTGGGAAGCAAAAAGAGTACCTAGAGGTAAAGCCCTGTAGTTACAGAATCTGGTCGCCATGGTGGCTGCAAAACCCACACTAGCATATTTGTGTGGATAAATTCATGCTTTTTTTTGAATGAAAGAAAAAAAGGAAGAGAGTGTGTGCATGTGAAGGAATTCATAGGTACCAACTATGTGTTTCTCACTTCTAAAGAACATTTAATATCCATAGAAATTACCCTAACAGCTAGATAACGTGATGGTGACAGAATCATTGAGCAGGATCACAACACACAAATGCTTTGAACAACAGATTTCAAGCTACAGACTCCTCGCAGGTTGGCTATGGAAGCTCAGCTGCAGACTTACCGCTATTTCTGAGTTTATAGTTTGCTGACACACCACTGTATCCTTTGCTGTTTCCATTAGGATACAGGATCCTTTACTGACAGCCTTTTCTGCAAGAGCAGCTGTGTGGGTTTTATTTCCTGTAACAAGGTGAACTAAGGTAAGATCGACTATGAAGGGCACTACAATCTTCCTCAGATCATCAGTAAAATCTCAGGTGTGACGTAAGGAGGCACGTATGTGCTGCGTTTCAACAGAAAGAGATTTGCACACTAATGATATAATGCCACTTCAACGAGCCTCACTGGATATTTTCCCTATTTCTGGCCAACCACAGGGATTCTGTTGCTCTTTGTTTTGACCCCTCTCTGCTCATGGTCTGGCTGAAGTCAGTGAATGGCTCCTGCGAGAAGCAGTCGACACACCTTACTCCTCTGATGACACAGCAGAGCCCAGCTCTCAACAGTTTTATAAACCAGAACCAATTTCAGGCCTATCAGCACCTTCAACAGATAAGAAGCTGCACTGGCACATTTACAGAGAAGCTTATGCATAACTGTTCTCTCTTGAATTAGGAAATATTGGAAGGAGGCAGCAATATCTTTTCCCCCATTTGCTTCAGCAGTAGAAACAAATATGGACAAAATTCCTTTATTATGGGTAAGCCTGGTACTTCGGCTAGGACCTGGTTTTGTCTCTTCTCCTCCCTCGAGCATTATCTTCAGCAGATGCATTTGCGAACAGGAAAAGAACCCTTTTGCCGTGTGCAGATAGGTTTGGATTGCCAGCATGAGCCCAGGGGCTGCTGTCACTCACCCACTGTTTGATTTTAATTTAGCCAAGTGTCTACGGCTCCCACCATGCTAAACAGAGAATAAAACAAAGTGAGGCACAGGCAGGAAAGACTTGCCCTTCGATCGGGAAAGGGCTGCCGGAGAAGGAGATCACACGCCAGGGGAGATCAGCCACGCGACCTTGGCGGCAGCTTGCCACCCAGGTGCTTGTCCCTGGCCTCCTGGTCACCAGCGACCTCCTCCCCATCTCTAGGTCAGCTGCGTGGCTGAGTTTGCTGGGACCCAATCCCGCAACCTTCCCGGCTCCTTCCAGCCTCCAGTGTCCTCTCCTTTGCAGCCTTCCTTGGCCTCCCTTCCCCAGCAACAGTGAGGCAGCAGCCAATGGGGCCAAGCCAGGTCAGGGCGGCAGCAGCGGCGCAGGGCTTTGTGCGGGGTGGCAGGTGACCACGGTGGGGGAACAAAGCGGGGTCAGGGCGGGAGCCAGGTCCCTTTTCTCAGGCCCATGTTCTCCACTCCTCACAATCTGTCTGAATTTAACTTGCCATTGAGGGCCCTGGCTGTAGAAAACAGCTTTATGTCGACTAATCCAGGCAGAAGTAAGGGTAGACACAGAGACAGGTTTGAAGGCGGGGATGTGGCTATTCTGCTGCCTCTTTTTTTTTTTTTGCCTTTTTTCCCCCCTCCTCCTCCTTTCCCCTCTGCCTCCAGTGAAAAGTTTTCTGAACAGAAAAAAAAATGGTGACAAGATTAATCAGCCCGTGGAGCTGAAACACATGCTTGACTTAAACAACCTCTTTGCTGTTATTAACAACTGCTCCAGCATTTCTCTTGTTATGCTAATGGTACAGATTAGAGTAAAATCTATTCCTTCTTTGCTGAACAGGCCAATTGATAGAGGCCGATCTATTTTTCTCCCACGTTTTAATTCTTTTTTTCTCCAGGCACAAGTGTTTGCAGCAGCAAGAACAACAGAATGTGGGGGGAAAAAAAAAAAGAAAACTGCACATAAATGTGACTAGCCCCCACATACACTAAAATTACTAATAAATACAAATCTATAGAAGTTTCTGCTACAGCCTGGAAATAATGTCTGGGTGTTATAAAACAGGCTAACCACAAAAGACAGGAAATTCAACGCAGTGGCCAATGCCCTACCTTTAGCTCATTCATTATTTGTTTTCTGCACAGACATGGACTGCATGGTAAAGGACACATCATTGATCAGTTTTAATACATTCCTGGGATGAAAAATTAAGGAGAAGGGAGTGTTGCTGGCAAGCCCTGCAGAGGGCAATTTGACTCAACACCACAAGAAGTGCTAGAACATCATTCAGATGGAAGGAGATAGTTCTGTTGCTGGCAGAGGTCATAGGGTCGTTTGCTCTGTGGCATCAAGAGTGCAGGGTGGGTGCCTGCATGTCCAAACAGGCTTGATGGTTTGTCCATCCTACAAACCTTTGACAGATCCTAAATGCTCTTCAGTTTTTCTCTATTTATTGCCTCAGCTTTTCAATAGTCAAAGACTGAGACTTGTTTCACATGTAACAGCAAATTTGACATTGCAATGTATGCTTTTATGACATGCTACATTTTTAAAATCCTCCTATGTCTGAAATCTCAGAGAGGAGCTTTCAGGAGGCAATAGCCACAGGATAAGAATAAACACACCAACTTTTCTGTGCAGCATGCATTTATATTAAGCCCAGTATCACTTCCTCTAGAATTTAATTAGAATCATAGGATCACAGAATCATAGAATCACCAGGTTGGAAGAGACCCACCAGAGCATTGAGTCCAACCATTCTTATCAAACATTAGATCATGTTCCTCAGGACCTCATCCACCCGTGCCTTAAACACCTCCAGGAAAGGTGAGTCAACAACCGACCTGGACAGCCTGTTCCAACACCCAATGAACCTTTCTGTGAAAAACTTCCTCCTGATGTCCAGCCTAAATCTTCCCTGGTGGAGCTTGAGGCCATTACCTCTTGTCCTAGAAGAGTGCAGTTACCTCCTCTCCACAACCTCCTTTCAGGTAGTTGTAGAGAGCAATGAGGTCTCCTCTCAGCCTCCTCGTCTCCAGCCTAAACCCCCAGCTCTCTCAACCTTTCCTCATAGGGCCTGTTCTCCAGTCCCTTCACCAACTTTGTTGCTCTTCTCTGGACTCGCTCCAGAGCCTCAACATCCTTCTTGTGGTGAGGGGCCCAGAATTAATTCTCACTATATCAGTAAATGGAAATATCATGAGCCTGGTTCTGTCTCATCCTGAAACAAGTCATATCACTGAGACTTCCCCCACTGATTTTGCAGATTTCTAGATTGACCCTACCACTCTTTCTGTACACAGTCACTGTAAAGCAGCAAACATCTGATGTTGCCTACCACCTTCTTCAGCCTCCTCATATCCGTTCACCGTTGATTAATATTGTAAACTTGTTAGAGTTCAATGTTCCATGGCTTCAATGAGTTCAATGAATTTCTAGGATCCACTTGTGAAGCCTGCAGTAACAGCTGGATGATCTGCCTGGGTCCATAGGTGTTAAAGGTTCCTGGGCCAAGCCTGGATTTGGAGGGATTTGGAGGTCAGCACTTTGCTAGCACTAAATTTGATAGGACAGATTTCATTATTT
Source organism: Coccyzus lansbergi (assembly GCA_033558105.1). Taxonomy (NCBI): domain Eukaryota; kingdom Metazoa; phylum Chordata; class Aves; order Cuculiformes; family Coccyzidae; genus Coccyzus; species Coccyzus lansbergi. Next base: position 245,692 of record JAUMJK010000878.1, read on the forward strand.
CACAGAGTCAAAGACCACAGGGATTGTTAGATCATCTGCTCTGACTTTCTGCACACCATATGCCATCATATTTCACCCAGTTATTCGCATATTGAGCCTAATTACCTGTACTAAATTAAAACAGATCACCCATCCTGTCCTAATGAAGTGAAATGAAATGAAATGAGAAAATACTACCTTCTGTAGTAGTCTGTGACAGTATTTTAATGACCTGCAGTCTTCAAAAACGTGTGTCTATTTTCTCATTTGAGCAGGCCTGGTGTCAAAGTCCATTTTTGCCCAATATGGCTCTACTGGAGTAAAAGAACCTTCCTGAATCTGGTATTTTAATCTTGTGAAAGCATGTAGATTTCTTTGCTGTCTTTGTATCTATATGACTTTTTTTTATGATATATGTTAGTTGAGTTCACATTAGACTGTTCACTGGAAGCCAGTTTCTTGATCTTTCATTGCTGTTAAGTGAAGAGTGCCTACACTCACTTGCTAATCCTGTGCAGGCACCCAAGGACTGCTTTGACCTCATTTTCACAGCCATACTCAGGCAACTGTCCACTGGGAGTGTCATCCCTCTCCAAAACTGCTATATTCTAGCAGGCAACCCCAGTTTCTCACGCACTAGGCCACCTTCTTTGCTCTTAGTTGTGCACCATTTTCCAGTTTTAAACACATTGTGTTTGTCCAACACGTAATCCTATTTCTCCATATAACTGCTGTGTTCTCAACCGTCCTACTAATCTTTGTGTGCAAATGTGTATTTAGAAGAACATTTTTTGCTCCAGGATGAGCAGGATGAGGATTGCATCTGGCTGCTGTCAAGCACACACTAGGAACAACCTCACTGAAAGGTATCCAGAGACAACACATCTGCAATATAGACAGTTATCTTGCTGTTAACCTATTTATCACATGATCTACTTATACTTTAAAGAACTTCAGTCTTAATTAATGTCCCATAACATTAATGCTCTATGAAATATATTGTATCTCAGTAGTTATCCTTAAAATTTGAACTTTGAATCTCATTGAACAAGGAGTTGGCAGTTATTTTGCAAGGTCAGCTTTCTTCAGTGTCATTAATACAAAGATATTCCCAGCTTCTAAATCTTTATTGATTAAAATCTATATCAGTGTAAGCATTATTTCCCCCCTGATAAATGGTAGGCTAATTGGGTCACTGTTAGGTGGATCATCCTACTTGCCCTCTTTGAATATCAGTAAGCCTTTTATACTCTATATAGCTGAAATATTCTCGGTACTCTGAGTTGAATTGAAAATAAATGTAAATAAGCTGAACATTTCTTCAGTCAATGGTTTCTGAACTTCCGGGTAAAATTTACTGAGCCTAGATGGCTTATGAATGATTATCACTAAAAGATGTTGTCTTGCTTCCCTTCCAGTAGTCCAGTGTCTAAAAGGAGCTTCTATGATCTTCGTAAAATAAAAGTACATCAAGAGAAGAAAAAAAAAAGCCTGTGAAATACCTATATTTCCACATCCAGGATATCTTTTTTTGTAATCTCAATCTGCTGATATTTATATCCCATCACTAGGATTTCTTTTATACTTACTGTAGTCATTGTCTTTAGCAATGCCAGATAGAGACTTACACAGCTTTACCATTTTCTTATCAATTTTCTGCATTTCTCCCCGTTATATCCTTTGTTATCCATTTTATCTTTTTCATTACACTTTCTTATTTCTGACTACTGCTTTCAATATTTTGACAATGCTTTGTTGTTTCATCTTTTAATTGCAAAGTTACAGTAAAATATCACTTCTCTCCAGAGAAAATATAAAAAGGTACTGCATTTTCAGCACATCAACACTGTGATAGACTCCCTAAAGGAAAACTAAAGAAATAACAAGCTCTTTGCTAGTCTGTCCAAAGCAGTCCTCTTTCCAAAAGGAAGGGAGATCGCTTACTAGTACATCAATAACTTCTGATGCATCCCAAGTCCAAAGCTGTGGGTGGCCCCACTGTATTTTCCTGACTGTGTCACAGTGGCAAAAGCATACAGAAGAAGTATAAAAACCACTTCAAGAAATCTCAGGCAGAAACATGGGGGTGTGTGGTACATAATAGGTCATGGTACATCAGTCTCCAGCAGTACAGCCTCTGTAGGCTATAGTCATACCATGTATGACCAATGGCCCAACAGCTGGCCAGTGCATTGCTCTGCTTGGGCTGATGGACACTGAGTACTCCCTAAGAACGCAAAAATCTGTGAGGGAGACAGGGTCTACAGCTGGTTTAGGGTACTGTCACTCCTTTTTTCTTATCTGCATGTTGGCTTGGCTTCAGTGGTTGATTCTATGTTAAACAAGCAGCAGAATGCACATGATATTGGCTGTTTCTTAATCACAGTCAGAAATCCTATCATTTTGAGCCACCTACTAGGTAAACGAAGTTCTTACTCTGCATTGAAGAAACAGTTTTCCTGACAGAAATATCCTCCCCCATATACAAGTAAGAATTCAACAACAAAAAGATAATAGAATAAATATTAATTATTTTGACACATACACCTTAAAGTCATGAGGATTTTAAGCAAGTTTTAAGCATCTACCTGCAAGTCAAATATTTCCCTTAGTGAGAATTCATCTCTACAGAGCACAAGCCTGTCAGTCCTGCTATAGGCCAGCTTTCGCCCCTTCATTTGGAACGTGTAGAATGTCATTATTTCCTGTTCCAGTTTAGCTGGTGGGGAGCAGCAGAAGCAGAGTGAGAGGAGAAACATTTTGGGTTCTGATGCCAGATCCCTGAGTCTGAGTTTCATGGAAAAAGTGCCAAAATATGGATTAAGCTGTGCAGCAGCCAAGATATTTTACAGGACCTCATTGCCAGATTTTAAATAAAACCACTGCCTTTTGAGAGAAAACTATTAGATTTTAAGAAGAATCACCATATCTCCCAGCACTAGTACCTTTTGCAGTCAATAACTGCAATCCAACATAGTATTATACAAAGGGTTGAAGCCAACTATTCTTGTAAATTGATGAGGAAAGACCAAAAGTGGTATAATTTCTGCTGTATTAGTATTTATATTTATATTTATATTTATATTTATGTTTTTATTATTGCATAATTTCTTGTCTTAAAGCTGCAATCAGAGACAGTGAACTATCCTTCACAACAAATTGTCAAGAAAGCTGAAAAAAAATTGCGATTTCCATTTACCAGCATCCATAAAATTTGCTTTGGTGCACATACCACACCATCCCTGATTTACCCAGAAACATCTTGTAGACAGAAGCTGTGCCTAAAAATAAGCCAACAAAGGAACTGAACATAATAATAGAGATATTTTGTTATGTGTAACATTTTCAGATAATTGCACAACATCTAGCAATAAACACTTTTCACAGTTTTAACTATTCCGTTATTAGTTGTGCTGTGCACTACTTCTTCTGTTCTTGTTCCTATTTTTGTAGCATTACAGAGCCTTATTTGTGTACTAACTCTATTTAGGCACCAGTACTCTGTTGAATAGTACCAGACTTTGTGGCCTTGCAAACCAACTACTGGTTGGAGAAATGATACAGTGTGTGGAAATTTTCTCAGTGTGGGAGTTACCAGGATTCAAGATGAAAGATTTATGACAGTCACTCACATTTCTTTAGTCACAAGGTACTTTAAACACTCGCCTTCTAGCTGCTGAATGCACTGTAAAATGAAGGTTATTCCATAAACCAGCTTCTTGGATGACCAATCGTGTACTGCACTTAGACAGGAAAACAAGTGGTTATGCAGTTTTTAAGAAAAGCTCCAGGGGCCAGATTTTTCTTGAAATGAATCAGAACATCTTGAAGAAATACCTAGACTCTGCATCACTGTCCTAGGGTTTGGCTGCAAAAACTTTGTAGGCTGGCACAAGCTTATTCTGCCCACACTCCAGGCAAACACAAACTCTTTCCACCCTAATCAAAACTAAGGAAACTTTGTTCTAGCAGCCATGCAGCTATATTAGTGCTACACAAGTCCAAGGTGGTTTCTCCTGCATCTCTCGGGAGAACTTCTTAACAAAGGCTCAGCATCCTTCTAGCCACGTTTTCCGGTTTGGAACTGTCATGGGTCCAGCCACCTCACTGAATAAGCAGAGTATCACATAGCCATAGCACCATAGAATAATTTATTCTGCATACTCTGTGTGCATGAGAGATGGGCAAAAAACACTCAAGCAAAAAATACTACTGTACAATTCATCAGAAACCATCCAGTTTCTAGAATTCATTTTAATTAGACAGAAACAAGGGTCAAAATCTTCTAACACTGGAAGTGAATTCTCCAGGGAAAGAGGCAACATGATTCAACCTAGCAGTTTTTCAAGGACAGGATAGTGTTCTTCCTTAGAAAAGCAACTGGTAAAGACACGGGTGCCATCCTCATGCTGGGACTGTGCTGGACTACAATTATTGTATGTACTTAATGAATAATGCCAGTGCTGTATTAATTTGGCTTGTATAAACATAAGAATATATTCTATTTTCATAATTATATGTGGCATTGTAGTATAACTTATATGGTATAAGCATATATTGACTTTACGGAAGGTATTATCAGTGTCTGGCAGTCCTGTACTTAGTTCATTATTGGTGCTCTGTGCAAATTTGATCATCATTGTTGACATAAGATGTACTGAAGCACTAGGAAGCCTGAAGAAGATGAGAGAAGGCTGTATAACTTGGGACGGGCACATTCAGAAAAGTCTGAGGGTCACCACGATAAGAGTCTTCAGATAAGTGAAAGGCTGCCAGGAAAGAAGAAAATAAAAGTTCTCTTTATCCACAAGTCAGGAGTGCATTCAGACATTAAGAAAACTCTCTGGCAGTTGTGACAATGAAGCACATAATTGGCTGCCTGGGAAAGATTGCAGCATCCATGTCACTGAAGGTGTTCAAGAAGAAACCAGAAAACATCTTCCAGAAAGGGAGATATGTCACACAGGTAGAGCTGGTCCTGTCTTGGTGCAGTGCTATGGACTTGGTGACCACCAAATGTGACTTCCAGGGCTATTTTTATGAGGTTTATATTGTCAATGCTGTCACTTGAATTAAACAGGCTCACTTTCAGAGAAGGAGTAAGAATTATTACTGTAAAGACCCAAAGACCACTGAAAGCCAGGTCCAACTTCTCAGCAGTAAAAGTTTCAGAATAAAGGCTAGTGTCTACAGACTCCTGTGGGTTAAATGCAGATGTCTGGAGGAATTAACTACTGCCCTTTCCTGGTCTTCAACAACCATCCATGTGCCGGAAATAAAACAGCAGACATGACAGTGAAACAATTTTCCCAACAAAATCAATTACCAGTGATTCATATGGTAATGATGGCGGTGAGGATGATGATGATACTGCTCAACTGTGGCAAGGATGATAATAACCAATGTTTTAGGGGACGGATTACAGGTTTAATCAAAATGAATAGTTTATCACAGATAATGTATTTTACAAGGGAATACAGTCCCAGGAAAATGCCTTGTTCTGAATGCCTGAAAATTACATTGATTCAAGTAGTGGACTGCTATATTTGCACTATTCATTTAAGAGAAGGAAGAATGTAGCATTTTTATGTAGATACTCTTCATCATCCTTAAAAATGGGTGTTAATGTCACGATCATGATAAGGAGAGCCATTACAGAGTCTCACGTTTGTTGGTATCGTTTTTACAAGCTCTAGAATTTTACTTGGGTCTCATTCATATCACAGTTATTTTATCCCCAGCATAGAAAGAAAAAAAAACTATCCATGTGCTAAAAAGAAAGTACGATTTGTCACTATACTGTGAAATTCATAAGCAACAAAGATCCTAATTCAGGATAATGTTGAGACTACTGTTAATATAGTGGGACTTAAACACAAGTCTAGATGAGAGGGAAGCTCATTCAGACAAAGGATAAACTAAGAAGGTATGGAACAATATATTAGCACTAAAAATTTGTTAAGTGAATTCATTTATCAGTACTTGTCTTTTTTTTAACAAAAAAAAAAAGGTTAGGATCTTCATTTCTGTGTCTTAGGGAGAGACTAGGGAACAAAAAGTGAGAGAAAAGGGTGTGATAAAACAGAATGAAAAAGTTTTCTGTGTTTTAAAAAATGGATAGAGAAATTTAGAAGAAAATATTACTTTATTCCCACAAAGAAATAGATCTGGGCTACCAGTGTATCTGCTTTCACATTCATGTAACTTTTCCTTATACAGATTGCATATTGAATTCTCTATAAGATCATTCCTGTTACTGTTAATGCTATCTTGCTATCTTTCTTTATTTCAAACCAGGCTCTACTCTGCTTCACAAAGTGCCCTCCAAATTCAAATAAGCTGCAGAAATACTGAAATCAATACATGCCTCTTGAAGGATAGATCTTTTGTAACACAAAGGAGAGAATGACTAATAGATTACTGAAGCCTTAACAAAACCTCAACAGATCCCCATATGGTGCACTGCAATTAAGAGTAGAGGATGGATTTATAATTTTTGGGGTGGAGAAAAGAAAAAGAAAAGAAAGAGTTTTGGACAAGAAAATGAGTGAGGTGGAGACAGAAGTGATGTGTGACCATACACAAAATAGAAAACCTTCTTTCTGAGCCTTTCATCTCCAGGTCACTGGTTCCAATCGAGCCCAGGTCGATAGTGAACAAAAATCATTTTAATCTGATGGCTGTTTGCTGACCTGTGTGAAATGAACTGGTTGTGTCAGTCCACTTCCCAGCTGACAGCTCTCCCCATCATCAAGGCCATTGCTACAAGTGGCAGTAATTGGTACTTTTTTGAAGCCAGCTCAGCTAAAAGATTGAAGAACGGGAAAAGTACTAGGGCTGAACCACCTCCTTGTCATATTCAGCTGCTCCCTCCAGGTGAGTGCTGGGGGACTCTGGGGGAAGCTGGCACTGCTGTTGCCTGCACCACATCTGCTCTTTCAACCAACAAAAGACTCTGGGGCAAAGGGGAGTCCTCTGAAGTGGTAAAGACCTCTTGTGAACACAGATTCCTTGGACAGGACGTGGGGTAGTAAAACCCCAGTCTTGCAGTGCATTGCAGGTGGATTCTGTTGTTTGTTGGTGCCCCCATGGAGAGTGTCTGTGCAAGCACGGTACTCTGAAAGGCTACTGAGCCCAGCCCTCAGGGCTTGAGGGTCTGCAGTTACAATTCTACTTGCAAAATGGGAGCAAGGAGGTATAATTCCAACTTCCACAGATGTCAGTGGAGGGACATCTGGGCTTACTCAGATGCAGGCTCATCCAAAGGACTTCAGTAACATTTTCAGAGAATTTCAGTTTTTAATGAAACAATCTCATACAAGGGGGAACCTGACAAAGTGAGCTGAATCCAAAATGTTACAATAATAAAAGAAGAAATAAAAGATTAACTTCAAGAGATTAATAAAAAATAATGCCCTAGAGGGGACAGTTTTAATCATTAATATTATCAGTGTTTCTCTGAGCAGCTGATACCTCTCCTGTTGTAAGGAGAAAATGCATTAGGAAAAGGATATTTTGAAGGGGACTTCCATTTACACTTTAAACTATATCCACCTTGTTTCCCTCGGATGCCTCCTGGGAACAGTAATTTTGCCATGGGACTTCAGAGATGCTGAGATTTTCTGACTGACTGGGGCACTAACAGGTGCTAACGAAAGAAACATCTCAGTTCTCAAAAAAAGAGCAAGAAAAAGACTTGATGCTCTCTCATATGGTACCCTTCTGAACTCCCATAATTCTTTTTCTGTCATCAAATAGACCGTGGCTAGGGATAATCCGTGTGGAAGGCTGGCAGTGGTAACCTCCAGCTCATGTATCTTCTACTCCATTTCCCTAGAGCTGGAAAGAAATAAGTGATGTGTCTCCATGGAGAAATTTCTTTTCAATTTTCATTGGCAATACCCCATATTGCTGTCAAGAAAGCAATGCTGAAGTATTTTAGCAGCTCCAGTCTGGACACTAGTTAATGTTGACCACTAAGAACCAGTCTGTGCATGCTGAATTCCCTTGTACCTCAGAGTCTGAAGGGTGGAAATAATTAGGGTGTCTCCAAAGTCTAAAACGGAGCTGTTGCCTTCCCACTAACTGAAATTATTTGGAAGGCCATAGGAAGCAGTAATGGTCTAACAGGCACTGGTCCCACTTCAGCCTGTTCGGTCCTTAGGAAGGAGGATGAAGGGCAACCACTTAAAGGACTGCAAGTGGGAGACATGTGTTATGACAACTGAGTTAGCTGGGCTTTGGCCCAGCTCCTAGGATCCTTTCTCTATATAAACCAAGTTAAGCTCACTTTGCCCAGTGGTTTGCCAGTAGGGTAGGTTCAAGGTGAATTTTACTGCCATAAATAAATAATTAGGGTGAATGTCCTGCTACAGGAAGGGCAGAGAAAAGGCAGAGTTGGTATGGAGAGTTTGTGGAATAAGCCTACCTCCACAATATGCTGTAGGATAGAAGGTTTGTGATTCACTGAAGGGTGAGGAATTATATTGAGGAATGTCATTCATATAACATCAATTGGTAAACTGGAACACGTGTTATTGATAGTCCTCATCTCTTAGAACATAAATCAGAACAAAATGTTCAGGGGCAGGTAGAAACACCATCCAGGGGTGAATTCTATCTGTGAGATCTCAAATCTCTGATCTTCTGAATAATTCCGTCTTTTCTGAGATTAGGTCAGTACTGGACTAATAGGCTGCAATGGAAGAATGCCATTTCAGTTGAAAACGGAGAAATTCCCATAGTAGCTCAGACTCTGGTGCATTTTATTCAGTGTCTCCATGAAACCATCAGTACATGCTTGCTCAAAAGCTGTTATGCCACTGTAATAAACAGTTCTGGGAGGATATACCTGGTTTGAGCTGTTTCATTCTAAATTCTGCAATGTTATTATGCCCTTAGAATTTAGGTGAACCTCAGTAGATATTCACAACTTGTAAGGTATGGGGATTAGAGGATCGGAGCTCTGCAATAACTGGTAATTACATGAGACCACCTAGTTCATTAAAACAAAATGAAAGACAGAGTCAAATCCAGGCCTGCAAAGGTAAACAGTGCATGAATTCACTGCCTCCATATTTAAAACCTTCAAAGCCTTTCAGTTAAAATCCTTTTCCGCTCTGGATCTCAGCATGAGTCTGGCTGCAGGGAGGTTTTGTGTGGTGGCCTGTCAGCTTCCATCTCCAACACAGTGAAATTCAACTAATTGTAAGTGCACATTGCTCCAGGCGTACACTGCACACTGCCACTCGGGCCATGTACATGCACCGTGACCCTCTCCACCTACTGTAAAATACAATATTCTATATACACACCCAGTTTTCTTTTTTGTTACTTGCAATCACCAAAAAGATGACAGGCCAAAACTAGGAGCAGGGATCCCCGTTGTGTTTCTGCAAAAATCAGTATGGAGGGATTTAGTCACAAAACTCTGTGCGTGCCAAGAACTGCAGCAAGCATTGGATTTTGCCTCCATTAATGAAAAAGAGTTGGCCAGGGAGTACAGTTTGGGGCTGTGTCTGCCTTCAGACTTTGATCTTACGTGCTGCAGCTGACCTCACTGCCATGCCAGGCTCTCTGTCTTGCAGTGGAGGATCAGAAAGCATCAAGAGGAAAAGAGGAATAGAAAAATGGGAAATACCTCACAGTTGAAGACCTTCCATGACCCCAAATAGCCTCTACTAGTGCTAATCCTCAGTTGCTTGTGAGGTTCTGCAAGGTCACGCCTAACTTGCTCCTTATGCAAAATTGTTTTGCTCCTGAGCTTTTGTGGCAATCGCACAGTTGTAGATTACGGGCAAAGTGTTCCCAGCTGGCTTTTTTAAGCACATGCTCCTCCTTCAGAATTTACCATCTAAGCTTCACAAAAGCCATCCGAGTTTGTTACTGTTTCTTGTGTGGATAAGTTAGGCTTTATTTTCATCAAAGTAGTGCTTGTTTTCTCACTCCTTAAACTAGAATATTTTTCAACTTAATTTTGGCTATCAACTTGACCATGACAGGTTATGAGTGATGCACTCCTTGCATGAATGCCATCATCTTCAACTGGACTCTCTTCTGGGAGGGCAATGCAGGAATATATGACCTTCCTCCCTCCACAGATATCCTAACTCCCTAGCTGAGAGGATTGTTTGTATTACTTTTGTTGCCACCAGTTGATCAGCAAAATCAAATCGGCCGCAAATCATACATTTCATCTTTCTGTGCCCACTTTTTTGGTCCATCTTTGTGCTCAGTGACCTAAGCAGCCACCTGCACCACTATACATAGCAATTTTTGTAAGGGTCACAATGTTCTTGGGATGAATCAAACGTGATCCAGACACAATAAGAAATCATCCCATCAGGGTACTCAGACAGAGCATAGATATCTGTAAAGTTCAATGAGCTTGACCTGGAGGCAAGTGCCTGCTCCCAGAATCATAAAGCTCCTGTGGCAATGGGAGAATTTTAGTGAACTTTGTGATCCAAAGCCCAGAATGTGAATGATGCTATGTGCCTCCACAGCAATGGGAAACTGGGTTTCTGAATTAATCTTTTTGTGCCTCAGTTTGGCTTAGCAGTTGTATAAGATTTTGGAAGAGGTCATTTCTGTCCTGCCCTATGTCATTTCTGTCCTGCCTTATGTCATTATTCTATGTTAACACCTGATCTTTCACTGGAAACTTAAAGTTTCCTGAATGAGTCATTCACCTATATCAATTAGACTTTAGACACATATGACATTAGATATTCACAGGTCTCTGAAGCTGGATGGGTATTAAGGGAGCTGGTAGAGGTATCGGACCTGTCAGTCTGACCTCAGTGCCAGGGAAGGTTATGGAGCAGCTCAACTAGAGGGCTGTCAAACAGCACACACAAGGCAACCAGGTGATCAGGTCTAGTTAAGGTGGGTTGTTGAAAGGTAGGTCCTACCAAACTAACCTGATCTTCTTCTATGACAAGGTGACCAATTAATGGATGAAGGAAAAGCTATGAATACAGAGTACCTGGAATTTTGTAAAACTTTTGACACTGTTTCTCACAGTATTCTACCTGAGAAACTGGCTACCACTGGACTGGACAGACATACCGTCTGCTGGCTTAAAAACTGACTGGATGGCCAGGCCCAAAGGCCAGTGGTAAATGGAGTTAAATCCAGTTGGCAGCTGTTCACAAGTGATGTTCTTCAGGGCCCAGTGCTGCATCCAGTCCTATTCAATATCTTTATCAGTGATCTGTAGAAGGGAATTCAAAGCACCCTGGGTAAGTGCATGGATGACACTAAGCTGGGAGGAAGTGTCAGTCTGCTTGAGGGTAGGGGTACTCTGCAAAAGGATCTGAACAAGTTGGATCAATATACTGAGATATGAGCCAGCAGTGAGCCCAGGTGGCCAGGAAGGCCAATGGCACCTTGGCTTGTACCAGAAACTGTGTGGCCAGCAGGACCACGGAAGTCATCGTGCCCCTGTACTCTGCACTGGTGAGGCTGCACCTTGAATACTGCACTCAGTTTTGGGCCCCTCACTACAAGAAAGACATCGAGGTCCTGGAGCATGTCCAGAGAAGGGCAATGAATCTGGTGAAGGGGCTGGAGAACTAGTCTTATGAGAGGCAGCTGAGGGAACTGGAGTTGTTTAGCCTGAAGAAAAGGAGATCTTATCACTGTCTACCACTGCCTGAAAGGAGGTTGTAGAGAAGTGGGTGTTGGGCTCTTCTCCCAAGAGATAGGTGATAGGATGAGAAGAAATGGCTTAATGTTACACCACAGGAGGTTCATATTAGCTGTTAGGAAAAATTCTTCACTGAAAGAGTTATCAGGCACTGGCAGAGGCTGCCTGGGAGGTAGTTGAGTCACCAACCCTGGAGGTATTTATAAAAGAGTAGATGAGGAGCTCAGGGACAGATAGTGGACAGGTATGCTTGGACTCAATGACCTCAAAGGTCTTTTCCAACCAAGTGATTCTATGATTCTATGTAAATAATATTAATATTTTGATAGTTGTTAGAGCATGTTTCAGGCTGATCCTCATAAAGTTAAGTTCAGTTCTGAGTGACCTTCCTGATGTGAGTAGCTTCATTTTTATTAATATTCTGTGGAAGTGTTTCTCGTCCATCTGATCACCTGTTAACTCTGCTCTCATGTCAGTTGACCTATGACAATCTATAATTCAATGCTGCTTTAGTGACAATAACATTAAAATTCCATTGCACAAGATCAACAATTTAAATAAACAGTTCTGACTGCTCTCAAAAACCCATAGTCCAAAAGGCTTTTACTGCCACTCATCACTGCACCTCACCATTTCTGCTGACCTAATTATGCGACACTTTACTTCCCAAACCATTGCACCCAAAGTGTTGATTATACTGTACTTGGAGGGTTGCGTGCTCTCTGACAGGCAGTTTGCAGTATCTGTGAGGTTGCCACTTGGTTCCTGATAGAAGTAGTCACATTGCTATTTCCATTTTGTTTTGGAGGCAACAGTTGAAATGCTGATGTTCAGGGATGCATCCACAACACTGCAATAAGTAGAAGTGTGGGAATTCCCTTTTTGAAGATGGAGACACTGGAGTAAAGCAGTTAGCCCAAAATCTCGTCCTCATCTCTGGGAAGTTCGAGAACTATGATCCAAGACTGCTAAATCTCTCTCCTGACTGTGAGAGCACCCATGTCTAAAAATAAATGCTAGGCAAGGAAGCCTTGAGGAAGATAATAGCTGACACTAGCTGCCTCAGGAATTAATTTGTTAGAGATAAAACAGTCTCAAAAATATTTGAAGAAACATTTAAGTTCTAACAATTTTTTAAAAAACTCTTATAGAAGTTAATAGAGATAAGCTGAATAAGGCAGTCTGCATGGTCTCTGTGTGCACGTCTGAATGATAGAGACATAGATTTGGAAATACAAACACAGATGTAGACAAATATATATACATTTTCTCTCCCTAACTGAAGTATTCTTATTAGTTTAATTTTTCATTTCTTTATTTCTAGGTGTTTTAATAAATATTATTTTTAATAGAAGAGGTAAGTCCTAATTAGTCCAGGGGACTTTTTCTTGGACCTTTTGATGTTGGTTCAGAGTGCACCAGGTTTTTGTAAGAGCAAAGGCAGCCTTTGCACATACAACCTGAACAAACCAGTGGGCCAGTGAAGTCTTGTTGTAAAGACTCAAATGCTAATACCTATAACTTTTTACTGACCTTTTGCAAGACATGAATTTCATTCTCAAGACTTCACAAGATTAAGCGGCACCATAGAAAACTGGAAACACAAGTATGCCTCTTCTCACTTGGCCCTAAATGTCTTACCCATCTGAACTCGCGTTCACGAGAAGAGATTACAATTAGGAAGAAGCAGATTAGATAGAATTGAGTTAGTCAGTTGATCCTGACATTTATTCTGATAGGTTTTGTGTTTCTGGAAGTAACTATTCAAGAGATTTGGGTCTCCTTCCTTTAATAGAGACTCTAGGTCTTTCATATCAGATGAGTTGTCTCAGAGCACCTCACCCACCTTGTGGGAAGAGAGGCAGTCTCTAGCACCAAGGAGCAGAAGGAAATGTAGGAGGCATAGTTCAAGGGAATGGAGAAAATAAATAGCATGTCCTCACATGTCCTTCCTTACAACAGGGAGTCGAGAAAGGCCAGACCCACTATTCTCACAGATTTCTCAGAGTCCCAAATGCCATGTCCTGCCTTTACATTGATTTCCACATTAAATTTCACCAGCCAGGAAACTCTCAGAGGACAGTTTTTTCTGCCAGCTGAGCCAGAGCTGGGGAGGAAAATGGTTTCTCACACTTTGAATTCACAGATCATTTGCCTATGGTCAAATCTGGATTTTGTCTTAAGCATTCAGAGTATGAAGGTAAAGATTTTACTCCCAGCAGGGCAAACTCCCTTGCCTGTTCTACCTTGAAGCTGGCCTGTGGTTTCTCTGAGAAGACAGAAATTCCTAGAGCCATTTTTTGTATGGTCAATTTTTGACGTGTTGAGAGTAAGTAGTACTCATTAGTAAGAAAATACTAAATTCCCCATGTTTCATCTTTCTCTTGCAGCTTAAAGATATCATTCATCTTAAAAACACTATTCAACTCTCTACTTTCTTTCCTGACATGCTTCTTCAAAGATAAACATGCTATACAAAACTCAATATTATTCTACCACTTTCCTATTCCTAATCCTCAAAAACAGTAACAGATGAGGTGCAGTGGTTACTTTTGAAGAGTTACTGACAAATAAGGAGAAGCTGTTGGTTTGAGGTGCAACAGAAAATTACTAACTTTCATCTAGTCACTAATCCCTAGAAAAAGTGGTCCTCTGAGAACCTCATGTGCTTCAACAGGGGCAAGTGCAAAGTCCTGCATCTCGGTTGGGGCAATCCCTAATTTCAGTACACTATGGGGGATGACATGATTGAGAGCTGCCCTACAGAGAAGGACTTGGGGGTGCTGCTTGATGAGAAGCTCAACATGAGCCAGCAGTGTGCCCTCGCAGCCCAGAAAGCCAACCAGATCCTGGAATGCATCAAAAGAAGTATGGCCAGCAGGTCAAGGGAAGTGATTCTGCCCCTTTATTCCTCTCTTGTGAGACCTCATCTGGAGTAGTGTGTCCAGTTCTGGAATCCTCAGCGTAAGAAGTTTATGGAGCTGTTCGAATGGGTCCAGAGGAGGGCTACAAAGATGATCAGAGGGTTGGAGCACCTTCCTCATGAGGACAGGCTGAAAGAGTTGGGGTTGTTCAGCCTGGAGAAGAGAAGGTTCCAAAGAGATCTTACAGTGACCTTCCAATACCTGAAAGGAACCTAAAAGAAGGCTCAAGAGGGACTATTCATAAAGGTTTGCGGTGGTAGGACAAGGGGTAACGGGTATAAACTGGAGAAAGGTAGATTTAGACTAAATATTAGGAAGAATTTCTTCAACATGAGAGTGGTGAGATGCTGGATCAGGTTACCAAGGGAAGTTGTGGCTGCCCCACCCCTGGAGGTGTTTAAGACCAGGTCAGATGGGGCCTTGGGTAACCTGATCTAGTGGGATGTCCCTGCCCATGGCAGGGGGGTTGGAACTGGATGATCTTCAAGGTCCCTTCCAACCCTAACTAGTCTATAATTCTATGAAATGTCCACCCTGAGGTCATTACTGCTCTTAGGATGAAAGTTTTTATCAGAGTAAGTGCCCTCCAAATTCCACAGAATGAGCACTGGGTTGCTTTAAACTATTGCTTCCCTCATATGTAACTCAGTTTGTGCAGGCATGTATTTTTTTTTCTCTGAATATTGTTTATTTAAGTAATTGTTGGCTCTTTTCCTGTCCTTTGTTGACCCCAGGAAACAACTTTTTTAATGTGTTTCCATTCTGGGATTTCTATTATCTACTGACTTGAGCTGCATGTGCTTCCGTGAAAAGGCCCAAAAGAGAAGCAGAGAGCTGAAGTTACTCTTGAGCTAAAGTCAGCTTGCCTTCCAATCTGAGACCCAAGAAAATCATCACTTGAAGCAAAGCACTTAGAAGGTAGTTTATGAACGAACTTCCCAAGAACAAACGACAATGCAGTGTTATGGCCTTCATGAAGTTAAAGGAAGGAGTTGTACAATTTATTCGAGAGAAGTCATGCTGTTAATTAGTCACATTTATTTGACAAAAAAAGTAGGGGAGGGTGAAAAGGGGAAAGGAAGTTGGGAAAGCAAAACAGAACAGAAGGGAAAAAATCTTTATGATGAGGTGCTCAGCAGGATGAAGGAACAAAAGGAAGGCTTTCTGCCTGTCTCCTGATATTTTCCAACTCAGCAAAAAAATCCATTGTGTAGCTTAAGGGGGGAAAAAAGTTAAAGTTGAAAGCTTAGTGTGTGAAAGCAACTGCTCAACCATTGTGTAATATGGGCTAATGTAATGTCACTGTTTCCCCGTGATGTAAGTTGCAATTTTTGTTCCAGTTGCTGTGGTCAATGTTATCGCTTTCACTTTTCAAAAGGAGGCAAAAGGGTGCATGGAGATGGTATTTCTCCTTACCCCCACCACCCCTTCCCCATCCCGAAACAAATACTTCTGTTAGGAAATATCAGTGCTGACCAGATGTCACCAACTTTTTTTTTTTTTTTTTGCATGTGTCCCTTAACAGCTGGCAAGAATATCAGCTCAAATTATTCACCACAAGCACACTCTTTCTGTTTGTCTCCAGATAAAGGGATTTGAAATCCTGGTTGTCAGAAAGGGATGCTGAAAAGTGTGGAATGGATTTCTTTGGGCAGAGGGAATGCTTCTTGAAGATCTTTAAACCAGTCAGGGTTCATCATGAGTAGCATGTAAAACCAAATAGATCCATAGAATTTGCACTTCATGTTCTCAGAAACTGTTTTAGACCAGAATGTTTTCATGGAACTCCTATGAAGTGGCTTTTCATAACAATGAGCAAATCTAAATGCAGAGACAATTTTTGTCTGGTTATGTCAACAGAAAAAGAAACCTTAGATGTGGTTACAGATGAGAAATACAATGGGTGGATGATAAAAAGACATTGCTGTTCATGGATACTCTAGAATTGCTTAGGATTGTACCCACATATCTATGCTACATTGAACTTCAATCTCTACATCTTGCAAATGGCTTTAGGGCACAAGAGAGCACCAGGTTTGAAGTGGGACTGCTTAGCACGCAGCCCTGGTGTTGCAGGGCTCAGGAGGCGGCAGTCATAGTGCTGTAAGTGGCACTGCTCTACCTGGAACTATACTCATTGGGTACCACTGTGCACAGTGTCGAACAAGACCTGATTGATCCTCACAGAATGTAAGCTAATGGCCTTTGTCACTCATGTCAGTGAGGACCATTACCTTCTGTCTAACTATAACCTTCTCCTCTTCCCCTCGTATTTACAGATATATCTGCTTTTCTCTTCAAAACTGTCATAAGCAACTATTTCACAGAATGAAATGCAAAACAAAGATAACTGAAGACTCACAGATGGCAGGGAAGCAAATCTCAAGATTTCACTTCAGGTCTGTCTCTAAATCAGAATGAATCTCTGTGTTTATTTAATACTGCATGTTGTCCTTGGTGATGGTTTTAAACAGTTATTTAAAGGAAAGAGGCAAAGATTTTTAATGACAGTGAGGACAGCAACTAGCCTTGGAAGAGTATGTTAACACATTACATGTCACAGGTATGGTAATGTTATGCTTCACCATATTAAGGCTTGTGTTCTATTACTTATTGCCTCAAATGTAGTGTAGAAATCTTCATTATTGATATGAAGAACAGTGCTTTTCTAAAGCATATCAAGCTCTTGAAATGGCATCAGTTGTCCATAGAGACTGAATTCCACTGGTAAACTACACGTCGTCATTTCAAATTCTCTTATTATGGCCTTTTCCAGCAAGCAACAAGGGGAAGCCTGTTCATTGTTCCATATATCATCATGTTGTATCTTTACCTACCTTTTGTTAAGGAAACCCTAGCATTCTATCATGACATGGAAGTCTTGTCATATGCCTCATCACTTCTGCTGCCAATCTCTGCAGTCCATTTAGTTCTGAGCCTATCTGTTTTGAAATGCAGAGATAGGAACTTACTGTCCATTTTAGGATGCAGGGAAATGGTGATCTAGACTACTGGAAAGACAGTCTTGAGTGACCTAGATTTCTGTAAGAAATCCCAGCTCCATCTGAGTCAATACCAGCATTGTCATTGACTTCAAAGGGGCCAGGACAGCAATCCCTGTGCTAGCATTTTATGCTGAAAAACACAATATTCATAGAATCACCAGGTTGGAAAAGACCTGTTGGATCATCAAGTCTAATTATGGTACTTGCTACTGTTTCTGAAGTGGTTTTAGATACATATAAAACTTAAATTATTAAATAAAAATTAGTTAAAATTATTAATGTATACTCTGTATTGTTATCACTCAAATTATTTTGTTTGCTTCTCTGATGGCCCCAGGGCACAGAGCAGATGTTTTCACCGAGCTGTCCCCAATGACTTTTAAATTAATTTATCATTGAAAAATGGCAACAGTGCCAGTCCTTGTTACATCCAATCTCACAATCTATCATTTGCTTTAAAAAAGGCAAATTCAGCTCCAAATATACACAGCATTGTAACCTCCATCTGCAGATACTTTAAGTAAATAGCAAAAGGGAAATGAAGAAGTAGAGAGAGGGAGAAAGAAAAACCAAACCCACTGAAATTATGAGAGAACACAAGATGGAAATGGGTAGAAAGAAAAAAAAAGGCAATAAAGCAAGTTATTTCTGCAATTGAGAAACATTATGGTTTGGATTTTCCTCAGCTATTGACAGCCTGAAACTCAAAAATTAATTTAGCTTGATTCTTGAATCTGTTTTGCCTTAGAAATAATGGGGGAGCACTTTTTTAGAAAAAAGGAAAAAACATTCCTCAAATGTCTGGCAACAGAGCATTACTGAAAACTTCTGATTCCTCCAACAGAAAACCTGTTTTAAAAAAAGACAAGTCATTAATCAGTAACAGCTGCTCCCAGCACCTGTTATTTATTCCATCATTAACACTTCCTTTAGCATTTCTGACAGAAATGGGTATCTTGTCTGTCTGATAGAAAAGTGGTCTCTGGAACATCCCCAGAACTTGGTAGCTACATCTGATCTACAATGTGTATTTACAGCTTACCCCATGGTGGTACCGCAGCTCTTCTTCATAGGTTTGTTCTTTCTTTATTCTAAATGTAGGTTTAAAAAGTGCTGCACGTCCCATATTTTTTGCTGAATAGTTGTGCAGCCTCTAATCTTCATTGTGCCCCAATTAATTAGTTTCAGGGGCAGGGACACACTATGACTGTAGGGTGCGTACAGGGGCTGAAGGATTCCCAACTACCACAGCCTGCCTGTACCTAATTCTCACTGAGGGAAATGGAAACTCAAAGGGCTTACAAACTGGTATTTCAGTGCTACAGGTGTTAAAATGTTGCTGTGTCAGTTTTGGATTATGTTGGAACCTCCAACTCCCTGTTCAGATCAAGCCCAGCCAGGGTCCCCTGTGTAGCTGATGAGGAGGTTCCCCACCTGTCTTTCCCACCAACAACATTCTGTGATCCCCCAGCTCCTCAACACTGTGCAGAGGAGTGGGGTTCCCCCGACAAAGCAATGTGCTGCCTTACTTCTTCCTGCAACATTTCCTAGCTGACTCTTGTCTCTTTCCTTCCTAATGCAAGGAGGCACCCAAACATCTTCTCGTGTAGCAGAAGAACTCAGAAGAGATCAAACTGCAACCTTTCCTTTTTATCCATTGCCTGCAGGCTTTCAGCACAAAAACTTGCTTTGGAAGTCCTGTTTTCCATGACCATTCAAAACCCTGCTGTGTATGTGCAGAACCGAGCTCT